>PVHT020000035.1:2273835-2339828 GCA_004024745.2 Catagonus wagneri | reverse complement strand
GGAGTCGAATCAGAGCCACAGTTGCTGGCCTACACTACAGTCACAGCAACATGGGACCCGAGCTTTGTCTGTGAGCTACACCACAGCTCACAGCAACGCTGGATCCTTAACCCACTGAGCGAGGCCAGGGATCAAACCCACATCCTCATGGATACTAGTTGGATTCCTTTCTGCTGTGCCAGAGTGGGAACTCCTCAGTCATTTTTAAAGCTAAACAAATATTTGAAAAACTTTGAAGGTTAAAAAGAAGCATGTTCAGATTTATAAATTACTACACATTATGGACATCTGGGGTCCTTAGTGGATTGTTGAAATCATAAATTTAAAGCACTGACTGCCAAGAATCTCCTTGATGTGGGGCTTCCTCAGGGAGCTCCAAATTCATTTTGCATCCCCACGAATCTCGCAGCTCTTCCTTAGGTCAGCCTCCTCCTTGAGCGATCCATTCCAGGGCTTAAAGATGACCATGAGATCATTTTTTTAATTTAAGAAATTTTACTAAAGTGTAATTGATTTACAATGTTGTGCTAATTTCTGCTATACAGCAAAGTGATCCAGTTAGACATATATATACATATATATATATACATATATATATATATATGTGTGTGTGTGTATATATATATATATACACACACACACACACACACACTTTTTCATATTCTTTTTCGTTATCATTTATCACAGGAGAGTTTCCTGGGCTGTAGTGTAGGACCTTGTTGTTTATCCGTCCTATATATAAGAGTCTGCCTTCGCTAATCCCAAACTTCCCATCCTTCCCTTCCACAGCCCCTCCCCATTGGCAACCGCAAGTCTGTGCTCTAGGTCTGTGAGTCTGTTTTGGTTTCCTAGATATGTTGATTGGCATCATATTTTAGATTCCACATATAAGTGATCTCACATGATATTTATCGGTCTCTGATTTACTTCACTTAGTAGGATAATCTCTAGTTCCATCCATGTTGCTGCAAATGACATTATTTCATTCTTTTTTATGGCCTAGTAGCACCCCACTGTATACATGTACCACATCTTCTTTATCCACTCATCTAGCAATGGACATATAGGTTGTTTCCATGTCTTGGCTGTTGTGAATTGTGCTACTATGAACATAGGGGTGCATTATCTTTTCAAATTATAGTTTTGGCTACTAGATAATTCTTGGCAAGGCCCACGGTTGCACAGAATAGTGGTCAAAAGCATGACATGGGAACTAGAAAGTCTTGGGTCTAATATCCAATAAAAACTTCTTACTGATTGTGTGAACTATGACAAGTTACTTCAGCCTCATTTTTTTCAAGTCTGTTTCCTTACTTAGAAAATAGAACTAGTACAGTGTTTGCAGTGAAGATTCCTTACTGTATTTCTAGCACTACAGTGCCTAAACTGGAGTTTCCACTGTGGTTCAGCAGGTTAAGGACCTGATGTGGGCGCAGGTTCCATGAGGATGCAGGTTCAAGCCCTGACCTTGCTCAGTGAGTTAAAGATCTGGATTTGCTGTGAGCTGCAGCACAGATTGCCAGTGGAGCTCAGATCCAGTGTTGCTGTGGCTGTGGCTGTGGCTGGCAGCTGCAGCTCTATTTTGACCCCTATCCTGGGAACTTCCATGTGATGCAAGTGTGGCCCTAAAAAGAAAAAACAAAAACAAAAACAAAAAACTATGGTTAATCAGACCTAGTGGGCTGCCAAATCACAACATAGATTAATTTACAGCCTCGCTTGGTCTCTAATGTGAAGATTAAGGCATTTATAGGGGAAATGTGGCACCTCAAAATTGAAATAGAAATATTTGTGGGGATTCAGATGACTACAATAACCCCAAACTTCATTGAGCCTTCCTTGCATGAAGGAAGAAGCAGTTCCTGGTCTCCATCTGATGAACCTGCCCCCCCCACACACACCCCCGCTGCCCCTGCTGCTTACATACCTGTAGTAACCACATCAGGAGATACGTTGATACGAAATGTCAAGCCTCTTCAAGTCCCACTCCTAGCACCTCCTATAGGCCTCTAGATCCCAGGTGCCAGAAGGGACCACTGACATCATCAAACCCAGAGGAGAGAGTAGACACCAAACATATCGCATGATTGACGGATTGATTATTTTTTAATGGCCACGCCTATGCCACAGCCACAGCCATGCCAGATCAGGGCCACATCTGTGCACCTGCGACCTACAAGGCAACTTGTAGCAATGCCGTTCCTTAACCCACTGAGCGAGGCCAGGGATTGAACCTGCATCCTCACGGACACTATATCAGGTTCTTAACCCACTGAGCCTCAGTGGGAACTCTCAAATTGCATGATTGAAATCCACACACACATAGGTAAGATAGGTCAACGTCGATTAGCAGAGGTGCAGGTAGAGGGAGGGAGGGATAAAAATGTAGATTAGGCTGAACTTATCCACATGGGAACACACACCAGAGATTCTGAAGTCAATGGATTAAGCCAGGGCTACGGAGAATGTTCTTTTATTTTTGATGTGCAACTTACATCCGTTTTTTAAAAAAGGATGCAGGAAAGAAAAGCAAAGGCTTGGAGCTCTAGGTCTCCATTTCTATTGGCTTGCTGTTTGTTTGCTTGTCTGTTTATAGAGTGCAGAGGCACAGAAATGTAGGAAACATAATCTTGATTGATGGCACACTCTAGAATGTCAGTCCAGCTGTGACCTGCTTTTAGCTATTTGGTTAGTTATTTGATTAGTGATTTTTAATCATGTAATAAGCACCTCTGGACCCGCTGCCCCAAACAAAAGCTAAAACCTTGACAATTATTTATAACCACATGGATCCCATCACCCCACAGGCTGACCCACATCCATTTCCCACCTGAGGTAGCCGATATCCTGAATCCTGCGTTAATGATTGCTTTGCCTTCCTCATGTTAAAGCTGGGCCACCTAAATTCGTGACCAGTCTGAGGACAGAGTCCCTGCTGGGCTAGAAACAGGAGACAGGAGGAGCTGTTAGCCTCAAACGCTCTGTCCCCGTGAAGCAGCAAACTGCTTATCCTCAGCCAGAGAAGCTATAAAAACTGAACCCCAGCGTTTTCACACATTAAATACCACTGGTGGTTTTTGTTTTATTTTTCCCCCAAATGCACCCAGCATTGCACGTCTCATATTTGTTCCTTCTCTAACTCTGTCTTGCAATGAGAGAGAATGAAAGGGAACAGGGCATGGGGGCGGGGGATGGTGGCTCGAGGGGAGGGGGAGGGGAGGGAACACAGAGATGCCTAAGCAGGTTGCTCATGACCTGATCCCACAGCGCAAGGAGCATCTTCTCCCATCTTGAGGCAACACTCTAGAACAAACATGTTTACCCAGCGCTATTCCAGAACCCTCAGTCTTCTCAGATTAGCCCCCAGCCCCAGACACACTGGCACAGCTCCCATCACCTTAGGGGCCCTGGAGGCGCATCCCAACCAGCTGGGATCAGTGAGGGTTTAGCAAGTCCAGCCTGTGCTGTCTGGGGAATCTGAGGCCCCAGGCTGGCTAGGAAATGTCTATTTGTCTTGGCAACCTGCCAAGGTCAGTCAAGACAGGGCGCTGGCCACCAGGGGCATTCTTAACAGCTTGTTTGGAAGATGCTTCTAAGCAGAGCTGAGCCCACAAGGCAGCATAAAACTCTGTCTGTTCTAGAAGCATGTATTCATTCACTGACTACGGAGCTGCAAAGGGCCCTGCAAAACTGCCCCCCACCCCCGCCGCCTCCCGCCCCAACCTCGGTCAAACATTTCCCAAACACAAGCACTGGTTTTTGGACAGTTAACAGGTTTCACCCCCCAAGTGCCTCATAATCAAGGAACGTCATAGAATATAGGATTAAAAACAAATGAAGGAGTTCCCGTTGTTGCTCAGTGGGTTACGAACCCGGCTAGTATCCGTGAGGATGCAGGTTTGATCCCTGGCCTCGCTCAGTGGGCTAAGGATCTGGAGTTTCAGTGGGCTGTGCTGTAGGTCGCAGAGGTGGCTCAGATCACTGCTGTGACTCTGGTGTAGGGACAGCTCTGATTCAACCCCTAGCCTGGGAACTTCCATATGCCGCAGGTGCAGATCCCCCCTCAATATATATATATATATATATATATATATATATATATATATTCTTTTTTTGCATGGCTTCTCAGAACCTAATCTCAAGAAAGTAGCATTTTCCCACTTTGGCTGTGGGATCTTTGCCCGAGCCTCAGTTTCCTCCTCTGCAGCGTGGAAATCATCACGCCCACCTTGGAGAAATACTGAGAATGAATGAGCTCACGGGCACACAAGCATTTAGCACAATGTCTGGCCTAGGAGGTGCCAGCGAATCCCGATTCTCTTCTCTTCTCCTCCACCTTCCACTTCCTTTCAAATGTTCCCCTGGGCTCAGTAAAGTCCCTTCTGGGTGACGATTTAACACTGATCTCCTGGGCTGTGGATGACATCAGGGTAATTATGCATGCAGTGGCGATATTACTGAATTGGGGCCGGCCGCCCACCACTCAACAATCAACATGAGAGAGAGACAGATGCTGGTAGAGGGAAAGTTGCTTTTAATCGGGAAGCTGGCCATCTGGGGAGAAAGCGGACTCAGTGTTGCCCAGTACCACCTGCGAAGATTCTGCTCGGCTGTGAGAGTTTAAAGGGAAAGGGAGAAATAATCTCAGCGCATCACCGAGACGGGGCCGCAGGCTTGCCGACTTCTGATCTTCCTTCCGCTGGATGATATCTTGTCCACACAGTTTTAAAACAGGAGGGAAGGGGGCAAGGCATAACCCTTCAAAGAATGACGTGGTCCACAAGGATATGACAAAAACTGGACAGAACCAACTAGGTCCAAGACGGTGGAGGGTTTGACTTCCAGAAGAAATTAAGCTTCATCGTATATTCATTGTAACACATTCGCGGCTGAATAACATGCCCACAGCCACCAGGACAGTTCTGAGGCCAACTATGAAAGGCCAGAGGGGGCAGTGCCCCAATTCCTGGAAACCGCCACCTTTTCCCTGAAAGAGCTGGAATTAGCCTCCCACTCATTAGCCTATGAAGGTGCCCAGCCCATAAAAACTCACCACCCCATATTTCAGGGCCTATCGCCTTCTGAGACGGCCCACACTCTGCGGAGTGTGTTTCCCCCAGGACTGCTCTAGCCTTCATGAACCACACTCTGTCCATCTCTCAATAAATCCACTTCTTACCTATCACTTTGCCTCTTACTGAATTGCTTCTGCACTGAGACAAAAACGACCTGAACTTCAGTAAGTCCTAGGACCAGGTGTGTGATTTTAATTAAAAAAAAAAAAAGGGAGTTCCCGTCATGGCTCAGCGGTAACGATCCCAATTAGTATCCGTGAGGATGCAGGTTCAATCCCTGGCCTCGCTCAGTGGGTTAAGGATCCAGCGTTGCCGTGAGCTGTGGTGTAGTCGCAGACGCGGCTTGAGATCTGGCGTTGCTGTGGCTGTGGCGCAGGCCGGCATCTGCAGCTCAGGGTAGACCCCTAGCCCGGGAACTTCCAAATGCCGCAGGTGAGGCCCTGAAAAATAAATAAGCAAGCAAATAATAAATAAATAAATAAATAAATAAATAAATAAATGACAAAAAATAAAAAAATTAAAAAAACATTCGGTTCAAGTCCCAGTCTGAGTCTTGGCCGGGTTAGCGTCCCAGCACGTGGGTTTGAGTCCCAACCTGTCTCGCCCAGTTTCAGTTTGCCTCCGAGATTAATGAAGGGGAAGCCAGGGAACAGATTTGGTCATCTGTTAATGACTTATTCTCATTTCTACTTCTGCGATCTATGGAAAGAGCCAACAAGTTAGGCCAGGCATTGTGTGGTCAAAAGATGTGGAAGGGGTGCTTGGGCCAGAGATGAGTAGAGCGTGGGGGGGGGGGCTGGTTTAAAAGTTAGCTACAATACAGTGTTACTAAAGTGATGAGAAAAGGAGGTCCTGGAGTTCCCGTGGTGGCTCAGTGGGTTAAGAACTCTGTATAGTCTGTGTGAAGATTTGAGTTCCCTCCCTGGGCTTCCTCAGTGGGTTAAGGATCCGGCGTTCAGATCTGGTGTTGCTGCAGCAGTGGTGCAGGCCGGCAGCTACAGTTCCAATTTGAGCCCTAGCCCAGGAACTTCCATATGCTGCAGGTGGGACCCTAAAAAGGAGGAAGGAAGGAAGGAAGGAAGGAAGGAAGGAAGGAAGGAAGGAAGGAAGGAAGGAAGGAAGGAAGGAAGGAAGGAAGGAAGGAAAGAAAAGGAGCTTTCCGATAAGGGCAGTTTCCTGCAAAGAACCACTTACAGAGGCTCCTTAACCCAGCTTACCTGTTCCAACAGGGGGAGCCCAGCTCAGTGGGGCAGAAATCCTGTGAACAGAACGCTGTGCTGGGAGCGGCAGCTTCACCTTCTCCTGAATCACCAAAGAAGAGATGAAGGCCCAGATAAATCACTGAGCGCAGATTCATAATCACAAAAGAGGAGAGTGGGCAGCCAGCTCTGAGGAAGATCCACGAGGCAAGAAGTTTGGCTACTTACCCTCTTGGTGTTTGCACTCGTTGGGCTGTAAAATGCAGGGGGGGTGGGGGTGGGGGGCAGAGCGTGGCCACCCTTTCTCCTGATCCACGCGGAGCCCCATCTGAAAGGTCACCAGCTGGGGCCTAATCACAAATCCAGGAAGCACAGGCCGTGGATCAAAATGTATTTTATTGAGACTGGAAATATTTGCAATGAAGTCCTCATGATGGCACAGGGGGAAGACTGGAGCTCTACGCGCGTCGCATTTGCAGGCCCAAATCCTGCTTTGCTTTGAGGCACACAGTGCATGTGTGGAAGAGGGCAGACAGGGGGCTGTCGGGAGACCCAGACCTAATGGGCCATCTGTGGGTCCTCCGCTAAAGAAGGGCCTTCTCTGCCACTCGGCAGAAATTCTAGATGCCCTCGGGGAGGAGTTGGGGAAGCCCGCCCCACGACTTTGGAGCAGGCACAAACTTCCTGTAGCCCTGCTTGTCTGTTCTTTTTCTGGTTCCAAGAATTTCCGTGGCAGCGTTCAGAGAGACAATAAGCACAGGCCTGGGAGCCATGTGGCCTGAAAAAAAAAAAAAAAGCAGTCCACCTGAGGAGAGTTCCCACTGTGGCTCAGTGGAAATGAATCTGACTAGTATCCATGAGGATATGGGTTCGATCCCTGGCCTCGCTCAGTGGATTAAGAATCCAGCGCTGCCGTGAGCTGTGGTGTAGGTCACAGACTCGCCTTGGATCCCATTGTTGCTATGGTTATGGTGTAGGCTGGCAGCTGTAGCTCCAATTCAACCCCAGCTTGAGAACTTTCATATGCTGTGGGTGCAGCCCTTTAAAAAAAAAAAAAAAAAGCTCTCTCTGTCCCATGAAAGTCACTTTTGCATAGAAAAATAAAAATCATTATAAAAAATAAATAAATATTGAGAGCAACAACAAAAAAAGAAAGTCACTTTTTGGCCCACTGTTCAGAAGATGATGTTTTAAACTTTACACCTTGAAATTTTTCAAACATCCTCATAAGTGGAAGCGTATAATGCACCCCCATGGTTTGTTATAGGAAAGCAGATGATACGACCAGGTTCAGGTTCAATTAACAGCCAAGAGATCTAAGTGAACCTTGGACGAACCCTTCTCCCTGGGCCTCAGCTCTCTGTTCAGCTCCGTGGCCATGCTCTGCTTTCAGGATCTCTTCTGGTGCTAGAAAGGAGCCCCAAACCAGGTGAGAACAGCAATTGTTTAGGGCTCGTCAATGAAGCGCTTTTCTGCTTGATGCATCTCTCTCCTAGGTGGGTGATGGTGAGTCACTCGGGACCAGATGGAAGGTGATGAATGCGCTCCTAGTCTCTGCAATGGGATTCCTCTGGCAAGTTGAGTCATGAGGTTGCAAGGTTGCCTCGGGTTTTTTGGAAGTGTCACGTGAGCCGCCAGCGTGATGTTGACAGTGAGTCGTCTCGTGTGGGAACTGGCCTGCTAGAAGCCTTATTATTCAGGCAGCACAGAGGAGAAACGGCCTGTCTAGACAACTTAGGAGGAGGCGGTGTCTAAGCACAAGTATTTCCCGCGTGTTGGAAAGCCGGCCCCTTCACCTCCTGCAAAAAAAAGCAGGGCAGCATCTCACTGTCTCTTCCTCTGTGTGAGTGCGAGGGAAGGAATTAGGCAGCCCGGAGGAGTTTTGCTCCTGGCCCACCCCCATGGCCGCCATCTGCGGAGAGGTCCTTGCCTGGACAAGGCAGTCTGGCCGCTCTGGGGACGATCTTCTTCCAGCCCTTCTGATGGATGCTATTCCTCGGGGGCTGGGGTGGGGGTGGGGGTGTTCAGAAGTTCTCAGCTCTGCACCTGTTACTTGCTTATCTCTGGTGGAAAAGCGTAATTTAGAATGAAATGAAAATCACACACACACGGAAAAAAGTTGCAAAGAAACCCACAGCGTTTTGATAGAACTTATCACAAGTTGGCAGGAAAAGGGGGTGATTTTTATTTTCTTCTTCGTGCTTTTCTAAATGTACCAAAGTGTCAATAACAGGTTTTCTCTGTTTTAAGGAAACTCAGTATTTCCTCCTCACTTGAAGGAACCCAGCCGGTCCTTTCTTGTCCCCTGTCAGGCCTGTCGGGCCAGGCCACCCCAGAACTGGGATTCATTCTGCTCCGGCGACTTCAGAAAGCGAGGAATACAAACCTCCACGCCGGATCCCGCTCAGTCGGCTTCCACTGGCCAAGAGCCTTGCGCAGGCAGAGCGTTGCCTCTGGGTCAACCGCACTCGAAGTCTGATTCGGGGGTCCCCCGTGGATGCTCGGTGGCAAGGACGGTTGGAAGGCCAGCTCCTGTCTGGACTGAAGCTGTCCTGGGTCCTCTGGTTCAGGGAGCTGGCTTGTCTCAGACAGGAATCCAGCAACGTGCCAAGCTGGAAGTTGCCTTTTTGTTTCCGCGTCAGCTGCGGTGAGGAGGCTGGGCCGGGTTGCCTAGGAACTCAAGCATCCTCCAGCTTCTGCAAGAACTCAGCCCTGCAAAGGTCATGTGTGAGGGCTGGCTCTTCTCCGGGCTCTGTCCCCAGACCCTCTCTCAGCCTCAGCTGGAGACTGAGCCCCCACCCTCCTCCTCTAGGTCACCCCTCCCCACCCTCCTCCTCTAGGTCATTGCCACGACGGGCTCCACGGATGACAGATCTGTCTTCCCAGACTGGAGCTGGGCGGAGGGCGGGAGGCTGTTGGCCAGCGGGGCCCTGCGGCCACTGCTTTTCTTTGTCCAAGCCATCCTGAAGGAAGGGACCGGGGAGGGCGGCCGCTCCTCCTGAGGCTTGGGCGGCCTCTGGCACATGCTCAGTAACGCCTTCAGCTCGACCCGGAAGTTCTCGTTGAGCCAACAGTAGATGAAGGGGTTGTAGCAGGTGCTGCTCATGGCGAACCAGTGGAAGGCAAAGTAGAGGGTGTTGTTGGTGCGGATGACCTTGCTGGACAGGAGGAGGACGTAGCAGTTGAGGGGGAACCAGCAGAGGGCAAAGAGGACCACCACCAGCATCAGCATCTTGATGGTCTTCTTCTTCTTGCGCCGCAGGGCCAGGTACTGCTCCGTGGTCACATCGCCGATGGTGTTGCACAGCCACAGCTTCTTGGCCACGCGGGCATAGGCCACGGAAATGATGAGGAGGGGGAGGATGTAAAGCAGGATGAACGTGGCCAAGTCCAGGTACTTCCAGAAGAGGTCAGCCGGCTCAGGGAAGTCTGGCAGGCACAGGGAGCGGACGATGTCCTCACTGGGGGCAGGGGAGGGAGGGAGAGAAGAGGAGGGTGTGCAGGCGGTGTGGAAAAGTCCCGTGCCAAGAACCACTGCCCTCTCTCTCCCTCCACTGGGCTCCTGGTACATCCATTTGTTGCAGCACGTTTGATGCTGCAGCCTAATGATCTGATGACGTTTCTCGCTCTCACACTAGTCTGGGAGATCTATATAGATAAGATATAACCTGGGGAGTTCCGGTCTTAGCGCAGAGGAAATGAATCCGATTAGGAACCATGAGGTTGTGAGTTCGATCCTCGGCCTCGCTCAGTGGGTCAAGGATCTGGCATTGTCGTGAGCTGTGGTGTAGGTCACAGACACGGCTCGGATCTGGCATTGCTATGTAGCTCTGATTCAACCCCTAGCCTGGGAACTTCCACATGCTGTGGGTGCGGCCCTAAAAAGACCAAAAAAAAAAAAAAAAAAGCAAAACACCTGGGAGTTCCTTGGTGGCCTAGCAGTTAAGGATCCAGTGTTATCACTGATGTGGCTCAGGTTCAATCCCTGGCTCAGGAACCTCCTCATGTCACAGGTGCAGCCAAGAAAAAATGAATGAAAGAAAGAAAGAAAGAAAGAAAGAAAGAAAGAAAGATCTAGATCATTCTGTGTCCTCTCTACTTTGTATTATTCCTGGCTCGTAATAGAGACCCAATAAATATTTGGTTCATAAATGAGTGCAACAGTGCTATTCCTAATCTTAGAATCAACTCATCCTGTGTTCTGAATATCAGTCTGAGTGAGGGCATCTCCCCAGTGGCAGAGGCTGATCGCTATTGCATTGACTTTGCAGACACATCAGCCAGCGAATAAGGAGGAGGATAAAAGAGTGAAGAAGAAAAGCTCAGAAAAACAGAAGAGGAGTTCCCGCCATGGCACAACGGAAACGAATCTGACAAGGAACCGTGAGGTTGTGGGTTCGATCCATGGCCTCGCTCAGTGGGTTAAGGATCCAGTGTTGCCGTGAGCTGTGGTGTAGTTTGCAGATGAAGCTCGGATCCTGCATCGCTGTGGCTGTGACGCAGGCCGGCAGCTGTAGCTCAGACTAGACCCCTAGCCTGGGAACCTCCACGTGCTGTGGGTGCGGCCCTAAAAAGCAAAAGAAAAAAAAGCAGAAGAATCACAGAGGATAGGCAGGGACCTGGAAGCACAGGATGGAAGGGATACAGAGAGACAGGCTGGGCACGGCAGGTACCAGTAACTCTGAGATCCAGAGGGGCCTCAGATTTCCATCTGTCAAGGTCCTCCGGGTCCCCAAGCTGCTCCCTCCTGGTTCATCTCACCTGTACTTGAAGGTGAATAATTTCTGGCAGATAGCATGTGGGAGCGAAAAGAACGTAGCCATGGTCCAAATGACTGTGATGTAGATGACACCTTTTGTGATTGAGATCCGGGGTTTTAGCGGATGCATGATGACCTGAAAGATGAGCAAAGTGGGCATCACTGGCTGAAGACAGTTTGAGACAAATGAGAAATCCAGACAATTGCAGCTCACCTGTCACAAGGAGGTGGCTAGGTCCTACTTATAAAGTCAAGTACCCTGTAACGCGTTATTATAATACATATACCCTCTCCCACCCCACGGCCCCACTCTGGGGTTAGGAAGAGAGTACCATCTGGACTCAGAGACTCCAGGCTCAAATGTAGGTCATACTTGGCAGAACCAGGGTACAGTGAGAGGACGAGGGAGGGGTGTAGCCCAAGAACTGCCGTGGTCAGCTTCCACCTGGGGATCTGATCTCATCTCCGCATGACTCCAGACTCATTAGCTTATGACCAGGGCTGGTCCATTCCTCCCATAAACACCTTTAAACACTGGGAGAAGAGATCTCACATTTTGCCACAACCAGTTCCCCATCAGATGCACGAACCGCCTCCGAAACATGCCTGTCAAGTGATCATCCAGAACTCGCTTGGATATGGCCGGTGACGTGAGACTCACTACCTCCCCACAGGAGCTCTGTCCTCCTCCAGACCCTTCTTTTAGAAAACTTTCCTCATGTTGAGTTGCATCTTGGAATCTTCATCTTAGAACCTTCCTATTCCTTGGTCACTGCCACACTTCTTGGAGCTCAGAATAGATTCTCTCCCTCTTTGTCCTGGTGGCCCTTACGATACTGGCCTTGGAGGTGCCCTTGAATCTTTTCAGAGTAGAGGACTAGGAATCGTCTAGTGATCCCAAGCATGAGCCTGGAGCCAGACAGACCTCCATCCTAGTTCCCCATTCACCAGGCATGTAGCCTGGGGGAGGCCAAGCATGCACTTTTCCAAGCCTGCAAGCCTTGACTCAGCAAGGACCTAAGTATATAGCAATGGTCCATTGAGCCAGCAGGAGCCAGGCGCCTGTGTGGAGCCTCCGCCTCGGGGACGAGCACCCACAGGTCCCCTTGGCACCCTTCACCATATCCACCTAAGTGTCAACGGGGCAGGAGAGCGAGCAGGGCCTCCCTACCCCCACCTGACGCCTGCCTCTGCCACCTGCTCCGCTGCTTGTTTACCTCAACGGCCTGGGCCCGGGGACACCCATCTCCTCTCCAGGCCAGGAGCCTGGCCTCTCACCTGCCATTATTTGCCACTCTCTTCTCACCTGTGATTTTCTAAATTGGCTTTGCTATTCACCCGTTCGTTTCTGAGACACAAAACGTCAGCAGCGAGCTTCTTCGGAATAACTAAGTGGAAACAATGCTTTGCAGCCAACGGCACAGGGGCCTTAACAGGCCTTCTGGTCAATATTAAGAAGACAAATACGCTCACCGCAAATTGGACTAAAGTCCCTGTTTCTTGAGCCCCCTGGAAAGCGCAGCCCGAGGAGGCAGGACGGGACGGGGGCGGGGGGGTGGCCTCACCTGGTGGCGGTCCACGGCGATGGCCGTCAGCGTCAGGGCCGAGACGTGCAGGGAACAGTACTGGGCGAAGCGGCTGATGTGACACATGCCCTTCCCGAAGACCCACGAGCTGTTCACGAAGCGGACCTGGATATGGGCTGACCGAGGTCAGGAGACGCAGGCCTGGGCCCTGACACCCGGCCCCTGGGATCGCCCGGGGAACAGCCCGCCCGGAAGCCTCTCCCACTCCTCCTCCTCCCACTCCGCGCTGCTGGACTGCGGGCCACGCACGCTTTTCTCCAGCTCGAGTCACTCTCCCTCATTCGACTCAACAAACCCTGACCGTGCTGATGGGGTCGAGCCCTGTTGGGTGCTAGGAGAGCGTGGAAAGAGCGTGGACCCTGGAGAGAGCCTTCGCACTTCTCAACTTTTCTAGCTGTGTGACCCTGGGTAAGGTAAAACACCTCTCTGAACTCAAGTTTCCTCAGTTGCTCAAAAAAAAAAAAAAGGCTTAAAAATCTCTGCCATGTATCTTACAGTAAGGATTAACTTTTTTAAAAGGGTATAAAGCGTGGAACGCAATGTCTGGTGCAGATTGCTAGAAAGATAAAATTCGAAATAAATAGTAGCTGCTTTTACGGTCATCAGAACGTTCCTTCTTGGTTCATGTGAGTTCAGAGGCATGGCGGAGACATCAGAAAAGTCAGAACACAGAGTGTGGGCTGTGCTCTGGAACACTGGCTAAGCTGGCCTTGCGACAGAGCTTCTGGGAAGGTGACCCAGGCGCCACAGGAGTGGGACTCGGGGCTGGGGGATGGGCGGGGGCTGGGAGGAGACAGGATCCCCGGGAAGGTAGGGGGCCGGAAGCAGATCTCAGCTTCATCCTGCAGCCTCCATGGCTATTTTCTCAGTCCGTCAGGGCCTGAGTCCTCAGTACCTGGTCCCAAGAGAGACCAGACAATGACTCGGAGCAAGGCTTCCAGTCTGGGCAGAGGACGACTCAGGCATCTCAGATGCAAGACCCAAAATAGCCAGGGCCCTACAGAAGGCCTAGACAAGGCAATCGGGCCGCCAGGCGATGTGAGAGTGAGCTGACACAGAGAGAGACAGAGACAGACAGACAGAGGATAAAGACACAGAGCGAGTCAGCTCAACAGGAAGAAAGAATCCTGTGTAGTGATCTGCTGCAGAGTATCTGTCACCGACAGCTGCTACCTTGGGCAAGGCACTTAGGCTCAACTTTTCTTATCTGTAAAATGGGGCTAACCCCACATGGTTGTTATGAACATCGAACAGGAGAGCTAAGCTGTGTAAAGCAGGTACAACAGTACCTAGTACGCAGCAAGTACTTAACACCAATAGTGTTAATAACTGCCTTTATTAGAATGTATGAGACGCTGGAATGAGCTTTAAAAAACAGGTAGGATTTGCGCACGTGGAGATAAGAACAAAGGGCTTGGCACTAGGTCAGAAACCCCAGGGCCTATCCGGGGAATACGGGTTGCAATGGTTGGGCTGGAGTGTATGGATGAGAGTCATGAGGGACAAGTCTGGCTCGGTCGCGAACCTGGGACAGGAGGCAGCGGACGCTGCTGTCTCTGGAAGAGGCAGGGAAGAGCCCTCTGAGGGTCTGAGCAGCCCAGGGACATTACAAAACCAGAAAACCTCAGTTCCTCCTACTTCTCACCTCCCTCATACAATGAATGAGGTACCAAAGCCAACCAATGCCACCTGGAAGGGTTTTAAATCCATTCCCTCTTCTTCAGTCCCAAGGCCATGGCCAAGAATGGAGTCCCCCATCATCTCCCACGTGGACCATTCCAGCCTCCCCCGCAGCTCTCCTTGTCCTCTAGCCTGTAATTCGGCCTTCGCACTGCTGACAGCATTTTCTTAACTAAAGATCAGATCACGGTCACCTTCCTGCTTAGAATCACCACGGCCTTCAAGACAGACCTGGATGCCTTCCAAGTGACCAGGGGGCTCACGACCCAGCCCCAGCCTTTCTCTTTGGCCACCTCCCACCTCCCCTGACCCGCCGGCTCCTCCACTGTGCTTCTTGGCTCCGCCACTGCAGCTACAACGTTCCCTCAACACACTTGCCTTTGTTCTCCTGGGTCCCTCTGTCACCTTGAGCGTTCGTCTCCACCTGGGAAATTCCATCCCGGCCGCTCTGAAACGTCTTTTCTTTGAAAAGTCCCCTTGAACCCCCCCACCCCCACCCCCATGGGACTCTGGCAGGTCAGAGTCAATGACAGCCTTGTCTGGGCTCACCACACTGCGTATGTCTCTGCCGTGGGAATCGTGAGTTACAGTTAGCTTTTCTCTCCATGACCGGAGCTGGACCTCAAGCTCATGTGGTGGGTCAAGGGGACAGAAAGGGAGACCAGCGAGGAGAGAAACCATCACCAACAAGCCCGAGGGCAGGATGTCAAGGAGCCTGGCTGAGGGCTCAGAAGACCCTCGACCCTTTCACTCGCCCTGATTGCCAGCACCTTGGCAGCTCCGACAGGAACTTGGGCTGGGGGGTTGCAGGGGTCAGGTTGAAGGCCAAGCTGCTTTGGATCAACCTGGACTAGGGGCTGGGTTCTCAGGCCCTTGACTTCCCCTGTCTCTGGTGGGAGATCCTCCGGGGTAGGGCTTGTCGGCTCCCAGCTGCAGCCTGGACTGGGGCCTCCTTCCCCAGCCGCCCTGACCGCTGCCAGTCCCCACCATGCATCCTGCTCTGAGCAGCAGCACAGGGCCGCACCCTGGGACCCACCAGTTCCCATCCCGGGTGGCCCAGCCCAGCCCCAGCACTGCAGAAATTCAAGTCAGAAGCCAGGGCTGAGCCAGGAGGAGCCAGAGAGGCATCTTCTTGTGCTTCAAGATAACAGGGGAGGGAGTTCCCCTCGTGGCTCAGTGGTTAACGAATCCGACTAGGAACCATGAGGTTGCGGGTTCGATCCCTGGCCTCGCTCAGTGGGTTAAGGATCCGGCGTTGCCATGAGCTGTGGTGTAGGTTGCAGACGCGGCTCGGATCCCGCGTTACTGTGGCTGTGGCGAAGGCCGGCGACTACAGCTCCTGTTAGACCCCTAGCCTGGGAACCTCCATATGCCGTGGGTGCAGCCCTAGATAAGGCAAAAAGACAAAAAAAAAAGATAGCAGGAGAGTGTGTGCGTTGGGAGTGGTGGTTTGGAGGCTCCCTTGTCCTTGGCTAGAACATCCTGAGTGGCCAGGAATCCATTAGATGTAGGCAGGACAGCAGGAAAAGTCCATGGACTGAAGTAGTGGTCCCAGAGCGTCCCGCCCCCCAGTACCCGGTGGCGTGGCTTAGCGGACAGACTTCTGGTTGCACTTGAGTCAGAGGAAGTAATTCCCATCCTGGCCCTGCCAACTGCTAGCCAGGTGACCTTGGACGAAGGATTGAACCTCTCTGTGCCTTAGCCTCCTCATCTGCAAAATATGAGTAATGTTCTTACAAGTGAGGATAAGAGAGAATGTAGTTTTTAAATGTAAGTGTTGGGAGGATGTTCACAGAGGTGGAAAGGCACGTGAGAGTCACCCTCTTCCTTTCGCTTCTCTCTTATTTTGGGTTGAGTGTGTGTATGTGTGTAAGAAGGACAGAGACAGAAAATTATAGAAAGAGATATGAACAGATACGGTTTGGTAATAACTCCAGTATCGATAAGGTTATTACATAAATTGGAAAATACGTAATACACGCTGCAGAAATACAGGGTGTAACTGTCAGGTTGATTGCTTGGTTGTGGCCCTCAC
Organism: Catagonus wagneri; assembly: GCA_004024745.2. Classification (NCBI taxonomy): domain Eukaryota; kingdom Metazoa; phylum Chordata; class Mammalia; order Artiodactyla; family Tayassuidae; genus Catagonus; species Catagonus wagneri. The sequence goes on along the minus strand of PVHT020000035.1, from coordinate 2,323,494 downwards.
AGTCTCAAGCATCCATGAGCATCACAGTCCCAGGCCTTGGAGGGAAAAAGTGACAGCACTAATGCCCAGCAGCCAGGGCTCAGTGGAGGAAACGGGGAAGGGGGCTCACCCACCACCCACGTGCAGACCCCCCAGGCTGCCCCAGGCTCCAGGGCCCAGGCCCACATCACCCTCATCTCTCCCGAGACACAGACTGTGTACACAGCTGCACTGTCAAGACCACAGAAGAGAAATGCAATTTAAATAAGTGGTCTAGGAAAATACTCTCAAGCTTTGATTGACAGCTAGCAACTGCTGGATATTTCAGCTTGGCGCAAAGCGGCATCCCATGGAGGGGGGGACTTAATGGGTTTCACTTTGTGGGATGGGGAGTGGGGGGGACCTAACAATCTATGCCAGCATTTCAAAGGGCTTTGATTTACTGCTCCACCATCAAGCAGGTTCACCGTTCAGGGACACTAAACAGGAAATAGTCGTTGGTTCACAGCTGGCTGCAGACACTCAAATCATTGACCGCAATGCCAGGAGCTGCAGAAGCTCTGGCTTAGAAGGTGATAAGAGAGAGAGACAGAGAAAACAGAAAGACAAAACCGCAGAGACAGACAAGAGTCAAGGAGAAGGGTGAGGAGAGAGCTAGAGACAGACAAACAGAGGCACGGAAAGACAGGGTCGCAGAGAGGAAAAAAGATGAAGACACAGAGAGACATTCAGAGAAGAGAGACAGACTCCCGAGAGACAGGCGGAAAGACAAACAGAATGGCAGACAGAGACCGACACACGAAGAGGCGGAACAACCTAGGGGAGTGTTGAGAGGTGAGAGATGAGAGGGCGAGAGAGGAGACTATGAAAGGTGAAGACAGGAAGACAGGCGGAAGAGACGGGCAGAGAAATGAGGAGAGAAATCCGGTGGAGAGAGGGAGAGGGACCCAGAAAGACAGAGAGAGAGAGGCAGAAAACGAAATAGGGAGACTGCGAGAGCGGATGACAGAGAGAGGAGCGAGCGGGGCGCCAGCCCAGCCCTCAGCCTCACCAAAGTGAACGGGGTGTTCAGCAGCGTGATCATGATGTCGGCGACGGCCAGGTTGACGATGAAGAGGCTGGTGGCCGAGTGCATGCGCTGGTTCTTGAAGATGACATGACACACCAGGACGTTGCCAAAAAGCGAAAAGACGATGATGAAGGAGTAAGCCACGATGAGCAGGGCTTTCACAGTGGGGTTCTGGGACTCGGCTCCGTAGCGCCTCCGGCCCACGAAGTTCTGCCAGTCGGAGAATGTGTAGTTGTTCCACGAGAAGAAGTGCGAGGCGTTGGGACCCAGGGCTGCCTCAGGGCTCTGCTCGTCCGCGGCTCGCACCACGGGGAGGAGGCAGAGCAGCACCCAGGGGCGTACCATCTTTGCAAGACCCTCGGCGTCGGTCCGGGACGGGGCGGGCCGGACGTCCCGCCGGGAAGCGCGCGTGCGCGCTCGGGAGCGGGGAGAGGAGCGCACGGAGCTGTGCGCGCAGGGACCCGGGGCCTCCCAGCGCCAGGTCGGCTCCCACTCCGTGCCCGCTCCCCGCCTGCCTCCAGCCCGCGATCCGCTATCCGCGATCCGTGCTGTCGGCCGCACTTTTGTGTCTCCACTGCGCCCCCAGGCTGCTGGCGAGCCAGAGCCTCTGCCTATCCGGCGGCGCGGCGTCCCCCCCGGAGACTGTGACGCGCTCCGGCTCGGCGAGCCTCCCCGCCCCCGGCACCGGATCGCTCCCGCTCTAGAAATAAAACTCAGGGCTCCGTCAGGGCTCTTTCCCTAAAACACACCCATCCTCCTGTTTCTGCTTAAGCCTCGCGATGGGAAAGGGAGCGGGCGGATGGCGCATGGGAGCGGTTGGGGTTGCGGGGGCGCGAGGCAGGGACTGGGGCCACCCACTCCAGGCAGGTCCCTGTTCGGTGCGGGCCACAGGTCGCGTCTAAGCGTCAGCCCCTAGCAGGCTTCACGTTGGGGTGGGTCACTGGGTCCTGGCGGTTCCCGCACAAGGTGAGCAATGAAATCGATGTAGGCATTTTCCAAGCGCCTTCGGTGACCAGACTTCGGATGTGCTGGGGGCGTACCAGGTTTTGCTTCCTTCCCGTCTCTAAGCCTTAATGTGGGAGGTGGGTGAGGAGGTTGTATTTCAAGGAAGCACTTCCCAGCAGTTCTCCTGAACAGATCCAAAAATCAAAGGAGAGAAATAGCTCAGTGCCTACTTCTTGGGTAACTGAGTTTTCTGCCATGAGAGTGTTTGAAGCTGTATCTGCGAGAGATATTATCCACGTTGGTTTTTTGTTCCCCCATCTCCTTGGGCTGGTACATTCTGAGGGATTCACTTGGTTCAGGAGAAATCCTGCATCTTTGTCCCACCCAGACCCTGGAGACAGACCTTTCCCCAAAGTCCTCTTTTCTCACTGGGCCTTGAGGGGAAGCCCTGCCCCCTCTCACTCTGGAACTTTTCCAGGAAAGTTAGTCCTCAGCTTCTGTACCCCCTTGAGCTCCAGGGACACAAGTTAAGCTGTCCTATTAATAAGCAATGAGGGGAGTTCCCGTTGTGGCTCGGCGGTAATGAGCCTGCCTAGTATCCAGGAGGATGCGGGTTTGATCCCTGGCCTCACGCAACCGATTAAGGATCTGGCTTTGCGGTGAGCTGGGGTTTAGGCCACAGGTGCAGCTCGGGTCCCACATTGCTGTGGCTGTGGCGCAGGCCTGCAGCTGCAGCTCCAATTCGACCCCTAGTCTGGGAACTTCCAGATGCCACAGGTGCGACCCTAATAATAATAATAATAATAAGCAATGAGAAAGTGGTTTCATAAGAGTCACCACAGTAAAGTACAAGGGGCGCTTATTTAGATAGGAGGAAATCAACGAGGTCTCCCAGTCTAGATACATGCCCTGTGTACTTTACTATGGCGACTCTTATCAAACCATCTTCTCATTGCTTTTTTTTTGTTTGTTTTTTCCTGAGGGACCCACAGGAAGTGTTAAGGTCGTGGAGGAGGAGACACAGGGAAGAATATGGAGAATTCCACAAGGAGGGACTCCTGGTACAAGCCAAGACAGGGAGACGAGTATGACACATCCAACAGCTGCAGGAGTGGAAAGAGCTAGAGTGTGTTATGCAAAGAGATGTCAAGTGCAGGAGAAGGCACCTGTTTTATTCAGGGATCTTACGGGGGCTATGGTCTGGGAGACCGCCTCTCAGGGAGCTCTGAGGAACTGTTCCAAAGAGGGAAAGGAGGAGCCCGGATATAAAGGCATTTTTGTTAAAACAAACAAACAAACAAAAACCAAGTAATCAAACATCTCAAGATCACTGCTAATCAAAAAAACACAAAGCTCAAGTTAATGAGTCTAGTTGTTTTCTAAGTAGGGGAAGATGTAATCATTGAAATCATTCTTTTGTTATACCTCCTAACGATCTAGGGCCAGTAGCCTGTTTTTATTTATCCTTAATTCTCTTCTCCTCGACACTCCATCAGGTCGGCTGCATTGGCTGATGGCTTGACGGCAGGCATCATTCTTTGTTTCCTGAAATGGCAGGCAGTGTATGTATGCGGTCGGCAGAGCTGAGTGGAGAGAGAAGGCCAGAGAGGTAGGCACGGGTCCAAATAAGAATCTCAAGGATTTGAGCAGTTTCCGGAGAGCAACTGGAATTCACAGAAGGGTGGTAAATAGAGACTGAAGAGATCAGATTTGCATTTTATTTTATTTTATTTTATTTTTGCTTTTTATGGCCGCACCTGTGGCATATGGAAGTTCCCAGGCTAGGCGTCGAATCAGAGCTACAGCTGCCGGGCTACGCCACAGCCACAGCACTGCCAGATCCAAGCCATATCTGCAGCCTACACCACAGCTCACAGGCAATGCCGGATCCTTAACCCACTGAGCGAGCCCCCGGGTCGAACCCACATCCTCATGGATCCTAGTCAGGTTCATTAACCACTGAGCCCTAAAGGGAACTCCCAGATTTGCATTTTAGAAAGAACACTCTGGCAACTGGAAAATAGGGGGGGGGGGCCTGGGCTTGAGGCAGGAGTTTTGGAGACTCTTCTAGTGATCCGGGAGCAGAGGGGAGACCTGGACCCAGGTGCCGGGAAGGGGAGGAACAGGTTGACAGAGACTGGAGGGAGGAAGCAAGGATGATGCCCAAGTTCTCGAAGTAAACACAAAAAAACCCCACAAAAGATCCTCCTTTGACCTTAGCCCCTCCCAGAGCTTTTAGCCTACCTTTCTCCATTATTTTAGTAGCAAGTTCAAAGAAGTCCACTCTTGGCTCCAGTTCATCACCTCCCGTTCACTCATGAAACAACTATATTCAGGGGAGACAGTGGTGAGCTGATGGCCTTCAGTTCTGCTGACGGACCTGGTGTGTCTCACAGAATCACATGCTTGGGATAAGGGCTTGGGTGGCTGATCCCAGGAGAAGGGACAGAGGTCCCTGGCAGGTGAAATAATAGCTATTTAGCTACAGGAAAGAAACCAAGAAACTGCCTGTGAACACGTGAAGAGCTTGGGTGGACTGGATGCTCCGTCAGGATGATGTGGCAGCATGTCAGTGAGGCAAGGGTGATCTAGAAAACAGAACCCTGGTTAATTGAATTGTGTGTTGAGAAGAAATGCATGGGCAGAAGAGGGCTGGTCAGCATCCATCACAGGAGAAGAAACCAAGGTGGCAGTGTCCTTCTAAGCTCTGCCATCTAAGTCCCCTGCTTGGAGCTCTGGACAGCAAAGAAAAGGAGACAGAGTTCCTCTATGGGTAGAGCCCTGGAATTAACATTACAAGGAGATATTCTGTAACCCTCAGGTTGAGTCATATTTCCTAGCACCAGCTCTAGTTCTTTGCTCTTAATTGCCCTTGAGCTATTTTTTCCTCTTTCCCTTTTATTTCTGCTGTGTGCTTTGATTCAAATCAGATCCTCAGAAAGTGAAAGAGGATAATTAAGCATGATATTTAAGCCATTTGAATCTTACAGACGGAGGAATGAATGACGATTAGTGCTTTTTTTTTTTTTAACAGCACTATCAGATATAAAAATGTAAGGCTACTTCTAGAAAGCATCACCGGATCCGCAACTCGTTTTCACAGGATGTAAGCCATAGCTGTCATGGATCTCACACTCTTTTGAAAAATGCTTTAGTAATTTTTTTTTTTAATTACCCACGGAGGTCATTGGTTCTGAGTGCCAGACTAAAAAAAAAAAGTCATCTTTGCCCATATTAATTTTACACTGACTTCTATTTTATAAAGTTCATGCTGTGATAAAGACAAATTCTAAGCAATTCTAGTTGTAAACTCAGCTTGAGGGCCAGGGAAAGAAGGAAGGCGGTGGCATCTGAAATATGATGATCATACTTCTCTGAGGAAAAGAACCGTTTGCAATGAAGTCAACACGTAGGACAGGAATGTCAAGGTCAGAGCCTGGCCAGTCACGTTACCTTAAAAAATCACACTAAAGGAGTTCCCTTTATGACTCAGTGGCTAATGAACCCGACTGGGATCCATGAGATTTCCGGTTTGATTCCTGGCCTCGCTAAGTGGGTTAAGGATTCGGCGTTGCCGTGAGCTGTGGTGTAGGTCTCAGAGATGGTTCAGATCCCGCGTTGCTGTGGCTGTGGTGAAGGCTGGCAGCTATAGCTCCAATTTGACCCCTAGTCTGGGAATCTCCATATGCCACGGGTGCGGCCCTGAAAAGCAAAAACAATCATGTTAAGGATGTCATAAAAGCCTGAAATTAAGGGCTGAGTAAGAAAATCTAATCTAAATCGTGTGAGAAAAAAGCCCCTATCATTTATACCATATTTGGAAATGTAATTGCTAAATGAAAGATCTTAACTGTAAGGGACTTTTGGAGTGGACCCCCAGCCTGGGTTTGACGGACCCCCAGCCTGGGTTTAAAGGTTCATCCCGAGCTTATTTCTACACAGCCCCTTCCAAACTGTGTTAACAACTTTCTATTTCAGCCTCTGGCATTAGCCTGAACTTCCTTGAGTGGAAACACTGTGCGCTTTTCATCTTTTAAACACAGAGCAGAATCTTACTATACTTTTTTTTTTCATTTTAAGTGAGAATTGCAACGATTTTTAATTTTATTTATTTATTATTTTGCTTTTTAGGGACGCACTTGTGGCACATGGAGGTTCCCAGGCTAGGGCTTGAATAGGAGCTGCAGCTGCCGGCCTACACCACAGCCACAGCAACCTGGGACCGACCAAGCCGCGTCTGCGACCTACACCACAGCTCACAGCCACGCCGGATCCTTAACCCACTGAGTGAGGCCAGGGATCGAACCCGCAACCTCATGGTTCCTAGTCGGATTCGTTTCCGCTGCTCCACGACAGGAACTCCAGAATCTTACTATACTTAATGAATGTATATATGAAAACATAAATAAGGAGCTCTCGTCGTGGCTTAGTGGTTAAGGAATCTGACTAGGAACCGTGAGGTTGCGGGTTCGATCCCTGGCCTTGCTCAGTGGGTTAAGGATCCGGCGTTGCCGTGAGCTGTGGTGTAGGTTGCAGACGCGGCTCGGATACCGCGTTGCTGTGGCTCTGGCGAAGGCCGGCAGCTACAGCTCCTGTTAGACCCCTAGCCTGGGAACCTCCATATGCCGTGGGTGAGCTCCCCTTTGGCTCAGTGGGTTAAGGATCTGGTGTTGTCACTGTTGCAGCTCAGGTTGCTGCTGGGGCTTGGGTTTAGTCTCTGCCCCAGGAACTTCTGCATGCTGCCAGCATGGGAAAAAAAAAAAAAAATTTCAACACACTCATAGAACTAAAGCAAAGCTCTTAATTTCACCATCACTCCTTGACAATAGAGATGTCCCTTATAAACACAACTGGCTGTGTCCTGCACAAGTATAGGGTATCGATTACAAAGCAGCTGTTTTATTTCCTCTCAAACCGCTTATTTACATATAACTAAAAACTGCCACTGAGGTCACTTTGACTCGGCTGATGAGATCAATGACCTATCTCTGACAGTGACAATAAGGGACCCGTTACAGGTAAAGATTGATCCTTGTCTTCAGGACACTCCCTTTTTTTTTCTAAGTATAAACGGTATTTGTAAAATAGTACAGAAGAACATGAAGAAAATGAAAATCATCAAAATCAAGGCTATTAACATTTCGGTAGGTTCCCTTTCAATTTTTTACATAATTGCAAAGAAATTTTATTAGTTTTGTGTCTCGATGACCTCCGAGAGCATTTTCCATGTTACTAAAATTTTCTCAAAAAGTCCTTTTTTGGAGTTCCCGTTGTGGCTCAGCAGGTTGAGAACCTGACTATTATCCATGAGGATGCGGGTTCCAGCCCTGGCCTTGCTCAGTGGGTTAAGGATCTGGCATTGCCACAAGCTGCGGCATAGGTAGCAGATGAGGCTTGGATCTGCTGTTGCTGTGGCTGTGGCGCAGGCTGGCAGCTGCTGTTACGATTTCACCCTGGGCCTGGGAACTTCCATAGGCCACAGGTGTGGGTATAAAAAGAAAATAATTAAATAAGTAAAAATAAATTAAAAGTAAAAAAATCCCTTTTAATGGCTGCATATGGAGTAGACTGGTGGCCTAGTAGTTTAAAAGGATCTGGTGTTGTCACTCCTGTGGCTCAGGGTTTTTTTTTTTTTTAGGGCCGCACCCATGGCATATGGAGGTTCTCAGGCTAGGGGGTCGAACTGCAGCTGTAGCCGCCGGCCTACAGCACAGCCTCAGCAACATGGGATCTGAGCCATGTCTGCAACCTACACCACAGCTCACGGCAACGCTGGATCCTTAACCCACTGAGCAAAGCCAGGGATCGAACCTCCGTCCTCATGGATTTGTTTCCACTGAGCCACGACGGGAACTCCTGTGGCTCAGGTTTGATCCCTGGCCCAGGAACTAACATGGGTTCATTTTCTTTTTTTTATTTTTGTCTTTTTGCCTTTATGTAGAGCCGCACCCGCGGCATATGGAGGTTCCCAGGCTAGGGGTCTAACAGGAGCTGTAGCCGCCGGCCTTTGCCACAGCCACAGCAATGCGGGATCCGAGCCGCGTCTGCGACCTACACCACAGCTCATGGCAACGCCGGATCCTTAACCCACTGAGCAAGGCCAGGGATCGAACCCGCAACCTCATGGTTCTTAGTCGGATTCGTTAACCACTGAGCCACGAAGGGAACTCCTCTTTTAATTTTTTTAGATGCAGCCAAAAAAAAAAAAAAGGCTGAATATTTTGTCTCATGGAATACCATACATAACATTATCTTTCGTCGTAATAAATAATGTTTGTTTCATCTTTTATATAAAGATTTTAGGGCTTTTATATAGAAATATAGTAAACATACATATATCCATCATCCAGCTTCAATCCACTTTCCTGCCCCAGTCCAGATTATTTTGAAGCAAATTCCAGACATTATATTATTATGACATTTAATTTGACACTTTAGGAGTTCCAATCGTGGCTCAGCGGAAACGAATCTGGCTGGTATCCATAAAGACGCAGGTTCGATCCCTGGCCTTGCTCAGTGGGTTAAGGATCTGGCGTTGCCCATGAGCTGTGGTGTAGGTGCCAGGCGCAGCTCTGACCTGGCATTGCTGTGGCTGTGGCTGTTGTGTAGGTTGGCAGCTACAGCTCTGATTGACCCCTAGCCTGGGAACCTCCATATGCCTCAGGAGCGGCCCTTAAAAAAAAAAATTACGCACTGGAAAGCAGGGCAATTATCCTTCCAAACAGACAATGATGGAAGAGAGTTCGAGAAAGAAGGAAAAATCAGGATGTCAGAGTAAGCGCCAAGGTGAACATACATGGAGACTGAAATATCTGACTATACAATTTGATGGGTTTTTTTGGTCTTTTTAGGGTCGCATCCGCAGCATATGTTCTAATTCAACAATTAGATATGATGTTCTAATTCAACAATTTTTGTTAGCAGTCATGCCAAAGGTATGTGGAGAAACATGTACCTAACTGTTGAGAGATTATGTCTGAGGAGAGGATTACAGGGCAACACTCACGTTTGATAAAGATTTCAGTGTCTGAACTTAGAAGAGTAAACAGGCATTGTGTTTACAACTTGAACAGCTAAAATCAGATCTAGAGATTAGCCATGGGAAAGGTGAACAAATGTGTGTGGCAAGAGCAAGCTAAGTGAACTGACTACATAGAGATGAAGCCAAATTGCTAGTATTTCTAGACCTAGCTATTAAATATTAAGTTCAGAAGTTAAAGGGAATAAGACATAAATTTTTGTGGACATTTTCATTCAAGAATATGGAAGCTCACCGGACTCAAAAAAAACCCAAATCTTTATTCTATAAAATTTTTATAATAACCTTAGTGGCAGTTAGCTTTAAAAAGCCATAAAATATTTTGAATTAAATGTAGGAGAGAGACAAAAACAGACATCAGATTGTATTGGGGGAAGCTTTTTTTAATAATAGTACATTTCAACAGAAAATATTTACAATGGGAGACTTTTTAATTCAGATTTTTTTCTAATGAAGAGTTTTTCCTCTTTGTTCATTAAAACACAATACATTTTCTTCTTGAACTTTTCTATGTAAAATTTAACAAGTTTGCAATTTCCCTAGTAACAGGCTGAGCCAGGTGAAATACGGAAAGCAATTAACATGTAAAATTAGAAAGCTAATTTTGGTTTTACTGCATAGACTTAGTTTATATTAAGGCACAGGTTCCAAATTTACTGCAAAAACCTACACTGACTTCATTTTAGATTTGGAAGCACCACCTTGTGGCTAGAGTCAGAACTGCTAAATTGTCCAGACTAGTTTCCCGGAGAGAACAGGTGGCCTTTAGGAGGCACTGATAAAACCCTATTTCCGGAATTCCCTTCGTGGCTCAGTGGTTAAAGAATCCGACTAAGAACCATGAGGTTGCGGGTTCGATCCCTGGCCTTGCTCAGTGGGTTAAGGATCCGGCATTGCCATAAGTTGTGGTGTAGGTGCTGTGGCCCTGGCGTAGGCCGGTTGAGCCAGGATCCGAGCCGCATCTGCAACCTATACCACGGGTCACGGCAACACCGGATCCTTAACCCACCTGAGCCAGGTGATCGAACCCACAACCTCATGCGTTCCCAGTTGGATTCGCTAACCACTGAGCCACGACAGGAACTCCCCCTTCGGCATGTTTCCATTGCTGCTCTCTCTCAGCCTTGGTAGGAACCCCACAATCATCTGGAATCATGTCTCCACAACCAAACGTGTCTGAAAAGGGTTTGTCCGCCAAACCCTTGACCTTACTGCATCGACACGGACTATCAAGGACATGGAGCATATTCTACCGGGGAGCAACATTCCTCAAAAAAGGCTCCTGTTTATTTACTGAATTTCCAGGAAGTGACCCACACCATTCACAGAAATGCATTCACAGAAATGACCCGAATTAGCTGAGAATTTCACCTTCTGGCTGCCACAGAATCACTCCTCCCAGGAGCTAATGGCTGCGTCACATCTAGTACCTGTTTCATACTGCTGAGCGGTTTTAGAAACGGAGAAGGCCTCACGCTTCTTTCTCAGGAGCCTGTCAGGATGCTTTGCTAGGTTTTCCATCTCCTTCACTCTGACCCTCGCCCCAGCACAGCTCAGGGGCTGAGCCCGCCCTGGGCAGGGGTGGCGCTGCATCACCCGGAGGCCGCCACCCACTCATCATTTCACCTCTGCTTCATTCAAATACTGGGGAAATTAAAGACGGGGGCAGAGGTGCCTGAGAATATTTCGCAGGACAAGGCCTCCTGCTGAGTGAATGCTACCTGCTAAAATCATCCTCATGCTCACGTGAGGTACAGAAAAACAAATTCTTCTTTTCTTTTTAGGGCAGCGCCTGTGGCATATGGAGGTTCTCAGGTTAAGGGTCGAATCAGAGCTGCAGCTGCCGGCCTACACCACAGCCACAGCGACCCCAGATCCGAGCTGCGTTTGCGACCTACATCACAGCTCATGGCAACGCCGGATCCTTTAACCCACTGAACGAGGCCAGGGACTGAACCCACATCCTCATGGATACTAGTCGGGTTCTTAACCTGCTGAGCCATGAAGGGAACTACCAGAAGATATTTTTAAAGAAACTAAGGTTACATCACAATTCTTGACTTATGCCCTTTCAAAGGGCTATGACACAGAAGCAGGTATTATATAAACGTTGTCTTTCACAGTTCGACTTATTCTAGGTATGCCTATGCCTAGAATATCACTCAGGAATATCACTCAGTCTAGCATTGGTTTCTACATTTGAAATGTCAGGCTGTGGTACCACCAAGGTCTATAACTTCCCTAAGGAGTTTTGAAATACAGCTGCATCATAAGATGAAAAGAAGGAACATTCCCAGGACTCTTTTAACTGAGCCTTAAAAAGGCGAATGGGGTATTGAACTTAAATCTGAAAAGGTCAAATTCTTATATCCTCCTGAACATAAGTAAGAAAATGTAACATGACCTGCTTCTCTAAGATTCTGAAATTGCCCAGGTTCAATGTTAAAATATTATTAATGAGAAACCTTGGCATTGATATCCCACAGAAGTTATATTTCAATATTTTAATCTAGTGTAACCATAAGGTTCAACTGACCACTCTATCTAAAAAAAAATAAAAATTCAACTTTTTCTAAGAAGATATGGTTAAATTATTTTAACCCTTTCCTCCTAGAAATAGATGAGAGAGAAAGAGAGAACCATTAATATTGGAAAATTATTAATGATGGAAAATAATGGAGAAAACCACTACCATTCAGTGGTAACACAATTTTTTGAAATCTTTGTTACAACTGGGATAAAAAACTCAATAATTCTGACAGTTTATTTTTTTTAAATAAACTTATAGGTAATTATTCAAAGTCTATGTAATCATTCAAATTCTCTGGCTGATACGATCACAAGCGTTAGAAAAAGAACACATACTCAGTAATAAACAGTGAGCTTAGGCACCATTTCATATAGATTGTTTTACTGCAGGAGATCCAAGATGTATTATAGAAACTACTGAGATTATAAAAAGGGTTAGATTCCATAAGCTCTTTTCCTCAACTTTGGCTAAACATAACAACCATAAAATACTCACATAGTCTTTGATTATAAAGCAGAAACATACAATAGTGTGTTTATTTTAGTCCTTAAGAATGAATAAGACCTAGCAAAGCATTTAAGCAAAGTTCTCACTCAGTAAGGCATATATGAATGTGTGTCAGGAAAATAACATTCCAAGTTTCATAGAGCATTTACAGAACTGGTAACAGACTGAAAACTAAGGAGAATCAATGCTATTCTATACGCCTTTAAGCTGGGAAGTTTCATAACTAATGGAGTCATGTTCAGGAAGTATTAAAAAACAAAAATTCTTATATATTAGTTTCTCTGTTAAGTCAGAATTATTCAAATTCTTCAGTTAACAGCAATACTCAAAAAATCTTCAATTGGTTAAAAAGAAAAAAAAGAAAAACACCTTCAATTGGTAACTCTTAATGGCAACATTTTGATTTTTCCTGAATCTTGAAAACTTCAAACTGCCATTAAATATATTATCTTCTGTTTCTTCTTAAAGAACTAAAGCTCATGAAAGGATCATCATCGTCATCCTGAAATGACATCCAAGTGTAAAATTAGTGACTGTTCCCTGCTTCATTGAGACAAGACACGGTTCTTATGGGCAAAACGACAGTAAGAGCTATTTTCTCCTTTCACATGGGATAGACTTTCGTTTCTCTATTTTCTTTATAAATACGAATAGTTTGTCGATTTTTTCTCTTCTTCCCTTCCTTAGTAGCCATTTTATTGTTAAAATAAATAAGTTAAATTCTTGGCAAGCATTAAAAATAAAAATTATCCTGCTCTGTATGTGTGTGTGTATATATATATATATATATACACTCACAATATTTATCATACATATTTTTCTCAATTATTCACCTTGATAAAAGCAAGCCGGGAGTGGGTAATACATTCTCTAAGTCATTTCTATTAGTTTTTTTTTTTCCATTTACATTTTATTACTGGTGTATCTGATGTTCTGGAAACTCAGAGCCAAAAAAGATAATGAAGCCACATGACCTAATTTAGAAAGAGCTGTAATTTTTATTCCCATTACCCATTTAACGCTAGAAATAAGTAGCTACTCTCAGGCTGATGCAAGAAACAACCCAGCAAAGCAATTTTTTGAATATTTTTTTGGAAAAAGAAGTAGATGGACTATTTTAGTTTCTAAGCGTTCCCATGCTGCCGGGCTGTAGATTATATGCATAGTAAGAACAGGCAGGAATATCAGATGCTAACAGAGAATTTAATTAGAATGAAAACTAACAAAACTTAGATCAGCCCAAAATACATAATTTTATGAGGATAACATATAACCAATGATTATATATTCTAATATTCTATAACTAAATATTCAGAAGAGAAAACAAATTTGTAAAGTTTTCACCTATGTTTCTTTTAAGGCATTAATAAAAAGGGATAATTATTTGGTGTTAGGCTTTGTTGGTGATATTAACATACCTAAATGTTTGCTAAGTTAGCTGTCATCCTGTGATGCCTTGAGAAATACCAATTTGCTTTCATTTATTGGTTCACTTTCTGATGTTATAAAAGGCAGAACTTGTTAGTAAACTATCAGGAAATTCAAGTGAAAGAATAATAGAGGATTTGTTAATAGTTTCTCTTTGCAGTTAACAAGAACGATGGATTTTGATAAGTAACACATAACCATACGTGCATCTAGATGCTTTGGAATCAATAAGCCAGTCCACAACTGTGTACTTCTCTCCTGGGGGCAACACTTTCGTGTTCTGTAGGCAGACAGAGCTCGTGCTGCCATTTTTCCCTGCAGCCTGAGTTCTGGGGAGGCTTCTCTTCAAGCTGTTTTAAAACCACCGTTGGGATACAGGGAACATGACAGCAGCAGCTAAAGCTCAAAACCAAAGGCGTGAGACATGTTACAACAGGGATGAAGCTGGAGGTCATGATGCCCAGCGACATAAGCCAGGCACAAAAGGACACTTATATGAAGTACTTAGAGTAGTCAGAATCACCAAGAAAGTAGGACAGTAGTTGCCAGGGGAGGAGGAGAGGGGAAAACGGGGAGATGTTGTTCAGTGGGTACAGATTTTCAGTCTGGGAAGATGAAAAGGCTCTGGAGATTACTGCAAAGCAATGTGAATACTGGAGTTTCTGTTGTGGCTCAGAGAGTTAAGAACCCAACTGGTATCCACGAGGATGTGGGTTCAAGCGCTGGCCTTGCTCAGTAGGTTAAGGATCTGGCGCTGCCACAAGCTGCAGCATAAGTCGCAGATGCAGCTCGGATCCGGTATTGCTGTGGCTGTGGTGGAGGCCTGCAGCTGCAGCTCCTATTTGACCCCTAGCCTGGGAACTTCCATATGCCGCAGGTGCGGCCCTAAAAAGAAAAAAAAAAAAACAAAACAGTGTGAATATACAACACTAGTGATCTAACTGTATATTTAAAACAAGTTAGAATGGTAAGTTTTATGTAATGTGTTTCTACGACAACTGAAAACCACCACCATGGACCACCATGGACCACCTTAGATAGGAAAAGCGTAGAGCATATACTGGGTATCAATGAACATTCTATTATAAAGTGATGTTCAAAGCTTTCACGGTCTCTCATCATCATCATCATCATCATCATCATCATCATCATCATCATCATCATCATCATTTCTCCAAATATAAATGACAGAAGCTGAAAAAACTATTCGGATCCTACTACTAAATGTGCAAGTTAAATAAGAGCCGAGTGAATATTATACATTAAAAATGTGAGTTCTTTCTGCCGCCATCTTGGTTCCGTGTTCCCCGCACAAAATGCCCGGTGAAGCCACAGAAACCGTCCCTGCTACAGAGCAGGACTTGCCACAGCCCCAGGCTGAGACAGGGTCTGGAACAGAATCTGACAGCGATGAATCAGTACCAGAGCTTGAGGAACAGGATTCTACACAGGCAACTACACAACAAGCCCAACTGGCGGTAGCAGCTGAAATTGATGAAGAACCAGTCAGTAAAGCGAAACAGAGCCGAAGTGAAAAGAAGGCATGGAAGGCTATGTCCAAACTGGGTCTTCGGCAGGTTACAGGGGTTACTAGAGTTACTATCTGGAAATCTAAGAATATCCTCTTTGTCATCACAAAACCAGATGTCTACAAGAGCCCAGCTTCAGATACCTACATAGTTTTTGGGGAAGCCAAGATTGAGGACTTATCTCAGCAAGCACAGTTAGCAGCTGCTGAGAAATTCAAAGTTCAAGGTGAAGCTGTCTCAAACATTCAAGAAAACACACAGACTCCAACTGTACAAGAGGAGAGTGAAGAGGAAGAGGTTGATGAAACAGGTGTGGAAGTTAAGGATATAGAATTGGTCATGTCACAAGCAAATGTGTCGAGAGCAAAGGCAGTCCGAGCCCTGAAGAACAACAGTAATGATATTGTAAATGCTATTATGGAATTAACAATGTAACCATCTGAAAAGAGGACCCTTTTTTTGGTGTTTCAAAAAAGTAACTGCAGCTTGGTTTGAAATCTGTACTGTTTCTATCATTAATAAAGTTATGGCTTCTTGTTGGATGAAAAAAAAAAATGTGAAAGCCTTTCACATCTACGCTATTTCCATCGATGCACACTCAACAAAGGCTGTTCACTAGCTCAACATTACAGTTCAAGGGAAGGTGATCAATGTCACTATTTTTAGAAATAATTTTTGGGCAGCTGGCTTGGCAGTCCCTATTGAGATTCCATAAACAGTTAATTTTTTTTTAAGATGTAAAAAATGACTTTATTACCTCATCTGATTCAAAATTGACCCCTTTGGCCACCTGGCTCTGGGACATGTGCTTGCTTGATGACAACATGCTCGACGACCTAGGGCAAAACATGAGAAAAATAGAGAAAATGAGCCAAAGCATTCATCACGGGAGCCTTTCCAAGTTTCCCATATTTGCAGCAGCCAAGGGTAAAAATAATACATTCCCTTCCAGCTACCTAAGAGGCAGAAAAGGACTTTGAGGTCAGGGTTTAAATCCCAGTGTGCCTCTCACTAGCTCCAAGGCTTCAAGCCAGTTACTCCGCCCTTTGGTGCTATTTCCTCACCTGTAAAATGAGGGTGATTATACTTTTCAAAAAATTAAATATGTTAATCTAATATACTTAGACACTTGGATTGGTGCCTGACACAGATGAAACATGTCACGGATGTGAGCTTTCACTATAGGTCTTAGTACATATGACCATCCCCCAACTCCTAAAAACGATGGGGGAGATAGTGAAATATTCTAACTGAATACTCTAACTGGAATATTCTAATTCGAATCTCAGTTATGTTTCTACACAGGACAAAAGGAACTTAGGAAAGGCTCATCTCTTTCTAAGATTGCCTCTCTGTTTAGATTATTTGCGTTCAGTCCAAATCGAACAGCAGATATTTACTGGCCAGGTACTATGATAGGCGCCGTGGGAAATATCAGTAAGCAAGATAATCAGGAATCTACCTTTATGAAGTTTAACTTATAGGAATGGAACTCATATTCCTATGTGTTTTTGCTAATAAACATTTTAAGTCATCTCAGAACAGAGGCCAGCAACCTTGGTCAGCAGGCCAAACCCAGCCTGCCTGTCCTTTACAGCCTGTGAGCTAAGAATAGTCTTTACATTGTGAAATGGGTACGTAAGTACCTACAGAATATCCCCAGTTTTGTCTCTTGGCCCACAAACCCTAAAATATTTATTACCCAACCCTTTAAGAAAAAGTTTGGTGACTCCTTTCTTAATGAAAGCAGTGTTTGTAAATTCTTAGCCAACAATTTATTACCATGCTTTGGGATGATATCACAGCAAAAGAAATATAACTGCGGGTCTTGTATGGACAAATAAGTTGTGAGCCAAGAAGTCTTATGTCAGAAGGAAAGAGAAAAACCCAAGAGGTCTTATGTCAGAAGGAAAGAGAAAAACCCACTGAAGCACAGAAGTGAAGGGATGGCAAGATTTGCCAAGCAAACCTGAAGAACATAGCTTTAGAGATAGAAGATCAAGGAACTTAAACAGATTCATCTGGGAAGTCCCCATCTTTCTGTACTTGACCTATACAGTGGCTGGCCATTGTTGACTTGTTTCCATCTGTGGCAGGAAGAAGCAGGTCATCGAAGGCATAAAGCCACAGCGCCAGGGTCAGCCACGGCAGCTTAGGCAATGTTGCTGTAGAGGCTGGAAGGAAGGAGGGGTATAGAAAGACACACCCACCGAGACCTGACTGCTTGCTGATGTCTCCCCACTAAATGATGCCCAGAAACAAGCCAGGTATCTACACCAGATGCTGGCTCATCTGATCACAGCAGGTGCCCTAATTCTGCACCATGGGATCTAAGATGTAAAGACCTAGTCTATGAGAGATCCCCTATTCTTGGAGGGAATGGAAGAATGGTTATACTGGTTGTTTGTTTGTTTGTTTAATTCAAGGATAGTTTACTTACAGTGTTGTGCCAATTTCTGCTGTACAGCAAAGGGACCCAGTCATACATATATATATACATTCCCTTTCTGATATTATCTTCCATCGTGGTCTATCTCAAGAGACTGAACACGGTTCCCTGTGCTATAATGTGACCTCATTGCTTACACATTCTAAATGAAATAGTTTGCATCTACTAACTCCAAACTCCCAATCCATCCATCCCACTTCCCATTGGCAACCACAAGTCTGTTTTCTATGTCTGAGTCTGTATCTGTTTTGTAGATAGGTTCACTTGTGTCACAGTTTAGATTCCACATGTAAGTGATATCGTACGGTATTTGTCTTTCTCTTTCTGACTTACTTCACTTAGTATGATAATCTAGTTGCCCCCATGTTGCTGCAAATGGCATTATTTCATTCTTTTTCATGGCTGAGTAATATTCCATTTTATATATGTACCACATCTTTGGTTATACTGTTTTGACTGCTGGGTCAAATAAATGGGCTTTTGTCCTGGATGTCAAAAAAAAAAAAAAAGTTTAATTTGATGAGCTTCATGTGGATGGCTCAAAAATAAGGCAGAGAGGATGTAATAAATTGAGTACCAGGAGCTATATATCTCCATTTGTATATAGATATAATCTGGAGACCTAAGTCAGAATTCCTGTCTAGAGTTGTTCAGCAAATTATGTCAGTTATAGCAGTATTACAAGCATAAGGTAACATATTAAATTGGCCTTGGCACATTAAATGTACCCCCAAAATGTTAGTTCCCCCCACTGCACGGTTTAACAGAATCCCGTCAATCTCTCCTCCTCCCCCTGGCCTGAAGGGGATAGCGCGTCTCTTGTTTGCTTCACTGCTTTAAGACGAGGGTGGTTTCCACCAGCTCCATCAAATCTGGATGGGTCCTCTCTGGATGGGTCCTCTTATCCCCAGTATAACAAGTGTAGAGTTTAGAACAATTTTTCCAGGGAGAAGTGGGTGGATTTCTATTGCCCATCCAGCAAAAGGGAAGTTTTTTCCTCTTTGAAGTTACCTGCCAGGAATATTAGTGCTTTTACTGCTTACCATTCTTCCTATTATTCTTGTTCTATTTCCCTAGCCTGTTATTTACTTAATAAGCACTTATAGAGGTGTTACTATGTGCCAAGTACTGTACTTAGCATTTCATAAATATTAATTCACTCAAGCCTCATGATAACCCTTGAGGTAAATATTATTATCTTTATTTTACAAATGAGGATCCTGAGGCACAGAAGTCAAAAACTTTGCACAAGGTCCACACTTGGTAAGTGGCAGAACTTAAATACTTCACATTAGGAGTGAAATAATTATACAAACCACACCATTGCTACATAATTCTTCAAAAACACCCTAAATTGTTGCTGTCATTAGGAACACAAATCTGCCAAGGCTGATTTTCAGACTGCTTGCCAAAATGTCAGTTGCTAAACTGCCTCTCATTATTTAAATTATCATTACACGCACCAAGGTCTGAGAGCTGAATCTAGTTACGATGGGAAGAAGCCACTGCAGAGTTGAGTTCTGGAACGCCTGGCTGTGTGACTAGTTGGGTGACCTTAGGTAAGTCACTTAAGATTTACCACATCACACTTTCTTCAAAGGTAAAATGGTGAAAACAGTTATAACTATATTTACCCCCTGGAGTGGTTGTGAACACTAAACAAGCTAATTCATATGCAAAAGCTCAAAACAGTGCCTGACACATAGGAAGTGCTAAACAATTCAGTTATTATCACATCAAAAGCAGCTATGAAGTCAGCAGACATTTAGTCTGCTGAAGAACAGACAACACAAACGGTAACACAACCAAAGCATTTTTTCATTCATACCCTTAAATACATGTCAAACACACTAGAACTGCATTTTCATTAGTTTCAATAATAAAAAATAAGGACTTTCGCAAGCTAAGCTTCCATATTCCTCTCAACTACGGATTCACTATTGAGGCAAAAAGAAAATCAGAAAGTTAGACCTGTTTTTGTTTTGTGTATACTTTAATTTACAAAGACAAGAACAACCAAACAAGCACTTAGAAAGGACTCTCTTCCTTCAATGTCCTGATATCCTTCCAATAAATCACCTTGTTGTTTTTTGCTTTTTTTTTTTTTTTTGCTTTTTAGGCCCACACCCGCGGCATATGGAGATTCCCAGGTTAGGGGTCAAACTGGAGCCGCAGCTGCAGGTCTACACCACAGCCACAGGAACATCAGATCCGAGCCGTGTCTGCGACCTACACCACAGCTCACGGCAATGCCAGACTGTTAACCCACTGACTAAGGCCAGGGATTGAACCTGCATCCGGGTGGATGCCGGTCAGATACGTTAACTGCTGAGCCACAACGGGAACTCCTAAACACCTTGTTTTAATTTAATCAAATTTAATTTTTATCCTTAAGCAATGAAAAAAAAAAGTTGAGATAATGAGAATGAGAGAAACGTGGAAATAGAGCTTTTTCCTTACTTCCCTCTTTATTTCTGTAACTTCTACTCTTAGCTTCCATTCTTAACCACCGCTGATCCAAATAATCCTCATCTCTAAAATTTCAGGTAAATGTTACTCCATGGAGGCTTTTCATTCCATGATAACCCACACTTCTTGTTCCTTTTTCTGAAGGCCCGTGACCACACATACCTAGTCTGTATCATAAAATTTCACATGCAATTACGTGGTGATTCAATCATCCTGTAATGGCCTGAAATGTATTCATCTCTCCCTTCCACTATGATTTACACTCCTGAAGGCAGCAGCCACACTAGAACATTATGTACTCCATCAGACCTAATATAATAACACTCACACGGGAAATGAGTATTAAAGAAAGCTGTTATTTTCTTACGTAGAAATTTTCATGAAGTGAGCTTCAGTTAAGCAGTGTTCACCTAAAATGTTCAACCGTGAACGCAGCCAAGCCTGACACTACTAGGGAAAAACCAGAAAGGACAGGAAAGGCACGGAGTACTCTTTTTAGGTCTTAGCACAGCACGCTGCGTGATTTAGTACAGAAAAATACGACAATGATGAAGAAAAGCTGAAACTGAATATGAACAGAGCTATTTTCTGTTCACTGAACAGAACGTAGTACTCCATGAAGAAAATCACTGGGTAATAAAGGCAAAAGGAAATGAATCACAAGTTATTTAAATTTTTGGTGAAAATACTTATAATATTGCTGCATCAACTCTATAAACTAGCCCTTGGTCGCATACGTGACTACCTGAAAATAAATGTGTTAAACTGCTATGGCACAGAAAAATGTACGAGTGGAATGCTGGATAATTTTTAGGTTTTTTTCCAGAGGTTTCTTTTTGTAAGAAATCACTGCACCTACCTTTGATCTGTTTTTGAAGTGGTAGGAAAAATGTCTTCCTCCATATCTGATTCATCTACTTCAATCACCTAAGGGGGAAAAAACAAAACAGCAGTCTTTGTGGGAATGGACAATGTGAATAAAAATGAATTAAATAACTCAATCTCAAAGTTGTTTTTTTTAAGTTTTTTTTTGCTATTGTTGTCTCTCTCTCTTTTTTTTTTTTTGCTTTTTAGAGCTACACTCGCGGGATATGGAGGTTCCCAGGCTAGGGGTCGAAATGGAGCTACAGCTGCCAGTCTACACCACAGCCACAGCAACATCAGATCCAAGCCACATGTGTGACCTACACCACAGCCCACGGCAACGCCAGATCCTTAATCCACTAAGTGAGGCCAGGAATCGAACCTGCAACCTCATGGTTCCTCGTCGGATCCGTTTCTGCTGCGCCACTACGGGAACTCCAAGTATTTTTTTTTTTTTTAAAGTTATAAGAAAGGAGGCAGAAACCACATAGACAGCAACCATTAAAACTAAAGTTCAGCCTGACCTCCGCTAACGTCACTCTTCACTTACAGATGGTGTTCATACATCAGGTGTGAGCCCACTTCTCTCCTGCCACTATGGTACCCTGGGCACCTAAAGGAACATGCAGTTAGATTGATGAATGATGCACACAGGTTATGTGCAGGCAGTGCCCTGTGATTTTCTTGGGTTCTTCTTTTGTTTCTTGGCTGCACCCATGGCATGCACAAGTGTCCAAGAGTCCAGGCTAGGGATCCACCCACCATAGCAGTTGCTGTGAGAGTATAAGAAACCAAAGGAGGAGTTCCCGTCGTGGCTCAGTGGTTAACGAATCTGACTAAGAACCATGAGGTTGCAGGTTCGATCCCTGGCCTCGCTCAGTGGGTTAAGGATCCGTTGTTGCCGTGAGCTGTGGTGTAGGTTGCAGATGCGGCTCGGATCCCGTGTTGCTGTGGCGAAGGCCGGCGGCTACAGCTCTTGTTAGACCCCTAGCCTGGGAACTTCCATATGCCGTGGGTGTGGTGCTAGATAAGGCAAAAAGGCAAAAAAAAAGAAAAAAAAAGAAACCAGAGGAAGCCAGAAATAAATAAGATCTCTATACACACTGAATGCCAATCTTTGGTATTAGTATTCCATGAATGGGCCCTTTTGGTTCAACATTAAAAATATTACTGGGTACATACATTTATGATTTACAATTATGTGATCCGTTATTTTAAAAAAAGAGAGACCAACATCAGTAAGTAAATCAATAAATTCTCAGGAGGTCCCTGTTGGCTCAGCTGGTTAAGGACCCGGCACTGGCAGTGCTGTGGCTCAGGTCATAGCTATAGCACGGGTTCCGTCCCTAGCAGTCCAGATAATCAGCAAAGTTTCTGCAGTTGTAACTCCACACGTTTTCTTCCTTTATGTTGTAGATCAAAGAACTGACAATCATAATGTAGGAAACAAGTTATTAGGACACAACTATAAATCTTTTTTCTTACCTCTGAATAACTCTTAGTAGCAGCATTTCGAGCCGGCTGCTGTCTTGCAGATTTAAAGGCTATAAATGAAAAAGATGAAACATCCATTATGTTATTCGTAGAATAGCTTAGACAAATTTGCACATTTCTTTAGCTGAAGATTTCCTAAGGCCTAGGTGCGCGAACCTCTAACAACTAATTAAAAAAACAGCTTACATTTTTTAAAATCCGAAGGGAGAGGGAATTATATGTCTAAATACCAGTCTCATATGATTTCCTAGTTTGTTCAAATAAAGTAACCAGCAGCCTTCATAGGTACATCTACACTAAAAGTATTTTATAGAAAAATACTGGAAGGATCAAATCTGATCATGTGATGGACTGAAAACTTAGAAGCAAAGAGAAAATAACAGCATAGAGGTAATATCTGAAGGAATAACAGGAAAGGAGTTCTAGAATTCATAAAAGACATCAATTCGCAGTTTCAGGAAGCCCAGTAAATCCCAAGCAGGATAAAAAACAAAACAAAACAAAACAAAACCCAAAAAAACCTGCATCACTAGATGCTTCACAGTGAAACTGCAGAACACCAAAGATGGCCAGCTGCAGGAAAATCAGAGTACTTAAAAAAAAAAAAAAAGAAAGAAAGAAAAAAAAGCAACAAGTTAAACTAATTGCTGATTTCTGATACAGTGATTAACAAAAGTCAGAGAATCAAGCCAAGCTCTAGAATTTACGTGTTGTGAGACCTTGGGTAAGTTGCCTATGTTTCCAAAGCCTCAGTTCCCTTTTCCGTAAAACAGAGAAAAATATAAGTTCCTATCCTAATGAGCTGTTGAGAGGCATGCAGTAAATTGTTTCGTAAATGTTAGCTATTATTAGGACTACTGGTGGTTTTATTACTCCAGGGCCAATTGCTGGAAATTTGTCAAGGGTAAATGGAAACAGTATTTGTGTCCAAAAGGACAGCTGCACAGAAAGTTCTGAGAAGGCTTAGTTCAGTTCCCTCATCTATACAAGAGGGAGTAGGTAAAGTCATTCTTAAGTCTTCCAGGTCCAGTTTATCAGATAATAAAGTGAAATCTGCATATGATTAGCTTTTGCCATCTCTCCTCATTGGGCCAGTAGTTCTTAGCCTGGAGCCCATGGATGGGCTTTCAAGGGGAACCCTTTGAAATCGAGTACAACTGCATGTGAGCACTTATTTGAAGACAGGAGACGTAGCTTTTGGAATGCATATCTCAGAATGGATTTAAAGCCATTGCCTTTGGGACTACACAGATGAAATCTATTCCGTCTTTGACATGATAGAACCTAACTGATGTAAAAGACCTCAATTTTCCCAGGGCAGATATTCCAAGCTCCTCCTACCCAATTTTTGATATTATATGGTTTTTCTTCTGGAAAAAAAAAAAAAAAAAGGAAGGGAAAAGTTGACATATCCCTCTCGAAATATGTTTCCAAAGATTAGCATGGTATTCTTGGCATGATACATCCAATCCGTACAGAGCAAGAACTCCCTTGCTGTAGAGAAATGCTACTTCCATTACTAGTGTTGAAGACACCATTCGATTGGGGACACTTAGCTTGACCTGCACAGCCTTAGTGACCCAGTCTTTCTTACTTGAGATGCTAAAGTCATACGCTTTCTCAGAACTTTCTGTGCAGCTGTCCTTTTGGACACAAATGCCGTTTCCATTTACCCTTGACAAATTTCATCATGTGAGATGCAGTGCCACTCTCCAGTCTGTCAAAAATTAACCTCAAATAATAAGACAATGTAAACAAAATGCATACGGCTGTACGCTGAATGGTAGGGAGAAAAAAATATCACCACCTGTTTTAACAAAACAAAATGCATATGGCTATACGCTGAATGGTGGGGAGAAAAAAATATCACCACCTATTTTAACAAACACTTGCAGAAATCTGACTTACAGCTTTGGCTCATCTCCTTCACATACCATAACATTTAAAATAGTTTATTAAATGTTTATGTCAATTTTCAAATGGCTTATAGATTCCCTCAGATTGAGGTTAATTTTTATTTATTTATATATTTAAGTAAAATCTGGGGCGGGGGGGGCTGTGCCCACAGCACGTGGAAGTTGCTAAGCCAGGGATGGCGCCCACACCGCAGCAGCGACCCGAGCCGCTGCAGTGACAATGCCAGGTTTTTAACCCACTGCATCACAGAGGAACTCTGATTTTTAGACCAAAACACATATGCAAAATCAATTCAAAGACGCTTAACCGTAACTCCCCTTAAACGCAGCTCACAGGACTCCATACGAACAGCAGAGACGGACAAAAGCGGCCCAAGGAAAGTTAACAGTGCGGTAGGAAGCAGTCCCTTCCCTCCTCGTTTTTGACACACTGACCAATGGCCTTTTGTGTGTCTTAGTGAGCCCTCTATAAAAAGGAAATCATCAAGTCTGTCTAGAATAAGAAATTATAAACAATAATTTTTAAAGCTGATCCTCTTCAACAACCCCCGTGAATGGCGAAGATCTTTTAAAATAGCATAATTTACCCTATGAGTCTAATAATGCTTTGCCACCCAGTGTTGGCAACACAAACCAATAGGGTTTACTTACGTGGTTTCCTAGCTCTTCCTGTGTTGGAATTTATAAATAACTTCTAGATGATGACTCGCGGTCTATACTCACCATCAATAATAGACATATTTCTAGATGTTGACACAGTGGCTTTTGAACTTCTGCTTTGAGTGGAAGTCTCCAGACCAGTGCCTGATGTTAGAATAATAAGCAGTCAATATATAATCCAACCAGCAGCAAAATTTTTTTTTAAACAACACCAATATGACACCCCAATAAAGTTATATCAAAACATAGTTTATGTGCAAAATGCCAAAGATAAATAAAAGAGGAAACATCTAGAGTCTGATCAATCAACCGATCAATTTCAGAGATTATACTTAGATCACATTTGGTTCATATGGTCCTAATTAAAATTTAAGGAAAAATTTTGTAAATGCAAGGACGGTGAAAACAGTTACCACTAGAAGATGGAGATTTCTCTCCCTGGAGATTTTTAACTAAAGTACTATCCATTTTGCCAGCTTAAAATTCCTATGGATAAATATTTAATAAAGATCATTTTTAGATATTCCTGGGGTGGATTTTTATAATCCATCAGGAAGTCACTGGATCACTACACTGTCTGAACTATTCAAGACAGCGTCACATTAAACACAGTGGGAGTTTCCTCCGTGGTGCAGTGGATTAAAGATCCGGCTTTGTCTCTGCAGTGGTGCAGGTTAGACCCCTGGCCTGGAGCAGCGGGTTAAGGATCCAGGGTTGCTGCAGCTACAGCATAGGTCGCAGCTCCAGCTTGGATTTGAACCCTTGCCTGGGAACTTCCACATGTGATGGATGTGGCCAAAAATAAAAATAAAAAAATCAACACAACAATAGCATTTAATGTTAATGGTTGCTTTAAGATGTCAAATTGTTGGGGAGCATATTTCTTTTTAAACGAATTTTACAAAGCTACTTTATAAGAATGTGGGCATTTGTATTTTATGACATTAACAAAAAATAATAATTTTTGTCATCTGGAGTTTTCTTCCTGCTGTCAGTGGGCATTAGCTAGCCATATTCCTTTAGTGCTTGCCTCACTATTACTTTGTACATATGAGAGTAAATATGTCTATTAAATGTACCTAATATGTGAGAAACAGTGAAATTCTTTAAAAAAAATACATATTAGGAACTCCATGAGCATGTGGCCATTCAAATTTTAAGTAAAATGTACATCAGAATATTAAAGACTGTCTTTATGCATTATAAAGACACACTTTTTAGAGGGCTGCGTAACAGTTCTGACAAGAGGCATATAATTCTGAATTTGCCACACCACTGCCAGGTGTGAGTGTGTAAGAAAGACTGTACGCCGTGCTAACCTCTTCCTCTCTGAGACCCGCCTCTTGACACTGAACTCTGCCCTCTTCCTCCTCTCCGGCCTCTTCCTCGGCCTCTTCCTCTGCTGGCTGCTGCTGTGATGCTGTCATCAGAGTCATCAGCCATCTGTTCTGCCGCATCTACACTCATGAGGTCTTCAGTGCTGAAGGCAGAAGCAGCGTCCTCTTCCTGAGATCTGAGGGCTCTGGCTCTATTCATGGCCTGAGAGGGATGACGAGAGGAAAGCGCACAGCAGGAGACAATGCAGCATCTTGAAAGTCACTAATCTGGTCACTCGGATGACTACTTCGTATCGTCAAACTGTCTAAACGATTATTTTTCACTAATCATGCTATAAAAATGTAAAGTAGGGGAGTTCCTGTCGTGGCTCAGTAGGTTGGGGACCCGACATTGTCTCTGTGAGGATGCAGATTCAATCCCTGGCCTCTCTTAGTGGGTTATGGCTCCAGCGTTACCACAAGCTACAGCGTAGGTTGCAGATGCAGCTTGGATCTGGTGTTGCTGTGGCTGTGTGTAGGCTGCAGCTGCCTGGTCCAGGAACTTTCATATATATGCCTTGGATGTGGCTATAAAAAGAAAGAAAAAATGTGGTATAGGAGAAGCCCTCTCCCCTCACCAATCAAATTCTGTGCCTATGATTTGTCAGATCAATTTACGATACTAACACTAACTGTTAAGAGGAGACCTCTTGAAAAGATACACTGAAAAAGATAAAATTTCACAGAATCATAAGTTTCAGAACTGGGAGGAATGTTGGCAACCGCCCCAATTCAGTAACACTGTTTGTAAGAGACCATCTCCATTTGAGCTACTTTGTACAATGGACTCTTGATAAATAACAAGAAAAAAACTTAAGAAAAATAGCTGTTACCTCTGGGTGGTGAACTTTTAGGGTGCTTTTGTTTTCTTCGTTATTCTTGAATATTATGAATTTGCTATATGTTTTCTAAAACAGTACTTTTATAATCAGAAAAACATAAGCAGTAACCTCTTGCAAACACATGGTAAAAAGAATTAATAGAGCCAAGCAACTGAAAGCCTGGAAGAATAAGAACCTTAGGACCAAGATTTTAACTTAATAAACTTTAATTTAATAAGAAACTGCCCAGAAAAGATAAGTTTGAGACTTAATGAAATAGCCTAACTCTGAAATGAATACAGATTTTCTGATCAAAAATAAGAGCAATACTGACCTGACCTCTTCTTTTAAGCCAATGAAAATGTAACAAGGAGGACTTCCCATTTGTTTCTGGCTCAACAGAAACAAAATTGACCAGTATCCATGAGGACGCAGGTTTGATCCCTGACCTTGCTCAGTGGGTTAAGGATACAGCATTGCCGTGAGCTGTGGTGTAGGTGGCAGACGCAGCTCGAATCCCACATTGCTGTGGCTGTGGTGTAGGCCGGCAGCTGTAACTCCAACTGGACCCCTAGCCTGGGAACCTCCATATGGCGCGGGTGCGGCCCTAAAAAGACAAAAATAAAAAAAGAAAAGAAATAAAGGTAAAACAAACAAAAAATGTAACAAGGAGAACAAAACCAAACACTATACATTTTCAATAAAATTGGAAAACGGCTCTACCTCTGAAACACAAAACCTATGAAGAAGAGTTAATGGGTACAGTGAACATTTGGCAGGGCTTGAGGGGGAGGGGCAAGTGCTTCAGACGGTGCAGAAAGTTCCAGAATAGGTCTACCCATCCCAGGAGGCCATGACAACAGCCCCTCTTCTTGGAATGACAAGCTCAGGGTCTAAGAATAGGAAGCTAGAGGATTTCTAAGCTCTCTGCGATGCCACGACATAGGGAGAGATGGGCTAAATGAGAAGCTGAGAACAGAGCAGGAAGAAGTAGGAGTGACGTGGGAGGTAATCCAGGGTCACGATAAGGAACTTAACAGCTACAGCGAAATGACTACAAGAAGGACTCAACATGGCATTACGGCTCCAAAAGGAAAAAATCTCAGGAAATTTCCCAAAAAAATATGAAGAGAAAAAGATTTCAATTCGTCTTCCTTGTCCCAGAAGAAGTACGGTCAATCCTCATAATTTTCAAATTCCATATTTAGAAAATCACCTGCTCACCAAAATTTATTTGTAACCCCAAAACAATACTCTGGATACTTTTGTGGTCATTCACAGACCTGTGCAGTGCGGTGGTAATTCTGAATCACCTGACACACTCGGTCCCAGGTGAGGTCAAACAACACAACACTCGGCCTTCTACCGTCCGTTTTCATGCTTTAAACAAGTGTCCTGGGAGTTTCTGTTGTGGCTCAATGGTAAAAAACCCAACTAGTATCCATGAGAACACAGGTTCGATCCCTGGCCTCGCTCAGTGGGTTGCCGTGAGCTGTGGTATACGTCACGGATGTAGCTCGGATCCTGTGTTGCTGTGGCTGTGGTGTAAGCCGGCGGCTGTTGCTCCAAGTTTACCCCTAGCCTGGGAACTTCCATATGCCACAGGAAGCCAAAGAAAAAAGAAAAATATCAATCAATTCTAAACAGTAAAAAAAAAAAATTATACTTTACTAATCATAATGTAATAAAATTAGAAATTAAAAATCCCTGATTCCAAACTACAAAACAAAAATTGTAAACTATCTAGAAAATAAAAATAAAAAACACCATGTAACAGAACATATGCAACAAAAAATGAATGGTTAAATTAAAGCAAAGAAATGAGGACAGAGGGGAAAAAAAGACCTGAGGAAAATTAAACAAATTATGACAAAACACTCTGCTCATTTATAAGTAATCTGGAAAATAAATGAGCTAAACTGAGCCAAGAAAAGAAAAACAGTCTCAGCAGACGAATTAACAGAGAAAATTTTGAGAAAATTGTTAAAAGAACTAGGCTCCTGGAAAGGACAACCAGAAAGTTTCACGAGTAAATTCTACCAAATCTTCAAAGAACAGATGATTCCGTGGTTATTTCCTTTTGCATAAGGAAAGCAAGCCTCAAATTGCTTTTTATAAAGCCAGCGTACCGTGGTACTGAAAACTGGCAAAGGACTGCATGCACAAAAGGAAAATTGCAGTATCTTACCTACAAATATTAAAGCAAACAAAGGGAATCCAGGCGCTCATGGAGAGACCAGTCAGTACACCCGTTACCAGGAGGTTCACAAAGGGTTACCAAGGCTGAGTCAATGATGGGGTATGGAATAAGATAATTCACCATATTAATAGAACCCAGGATGAAAATTCCTGTGTGTTTATCTTCACAGATGGGAAAAAGGCTCTTAATTCATTACCCACTCTGGATTTAAAGCGCCAAACAGAAAATCCTGCATCTTGTACATGACAAAAACCCTCACGCTGCTACACAAACGCACACACAGTGTGCACACACTTTAACCTGAGTGCTCTCATAAATCAACTGGAGAAAGACCAATGCCTAGCCAACAACTATGCTGCACAAAGAAGATGACCAGGTGTTTCATATAAAGCTGACTTATAAAAGTCACTCAGACTCACTGGTATTAAAAGTAGTATATACGAAAAACAACCGTAAGGAGTAATTTCTTGCCGTTATTTTCACTACATCAAAAGATGTAGTAATACATCATGATGGTAAAAATGCGGGGAAATAATCACTCCTAAATACTAACCAGTCAGGATGTAGACTGGTGTAACATATGTGCTGCGATTTGGCAGAATCTAGCAAAACATAAAATGCACATGCCTTTTTATGATTATTAATTCTTTTTTTTTCCTTTTTCTTTTTACGGCCGCACCTACAGGATATGGAAGTTCCCAGGCTGGGGGTCGAACTGGAGGTGCCAGCTGAGGCCTACACCACAGCCACAGCAACACCTGGATCTGAGCTGCAACTGCGCCCTACCCTGCAACCTTCCAGAATGCGGCGTCCTTAACCCAATGAGCAAAGTCAGGGATTGAACCCACCTCCTCACAGACACTATGTCAGGTTCTTAACCCACAGAGCCACAACGGGAACTACAATCACTATTATTTCTTAGAACGAATTACCATCATTGCCAAATTTCACACTTTCCCTTTGTCTAAATACTCTACCGTCACTTTAGCATCCCAAACACCATACTCAAATATTTTAACTCTACCTTTTCTGTGCAACAGACTTTGGAATTTACTGATATCTTGGAACTAATATTACTTCTAAGAATTTACCTCATGACGGTAGGGCCTATAGCCAATAGCAAGACAATGTTTCCACATATATATATATATTTTTTTGAGATTTAAAGACATACTACGCTAGCGTTACACTTTTTTTTTTTTTTTCCATTGCGGTAAAATATACACAACATAAAAATTTACCATTTTAACTATTTTTAAGTATATATTTCAGTGGCACTAGTACAGTTCACGTTGTTGTACAATCACTGCCATTATCCACCGCCACAACTTTTTTATCGTCCCAAAGTAAAACTCTATATCCATTAAACAATAACCCCTCAACCCACTCCCTTCATAATCGCTCTTCTCTACAGTGTATGAATCTGACTACTCTAGGCATCTTGTATCAGTGGAATCATATAGCATTTTCCTTTTGTGTCTGGCTTACTTCACTTAGTACATTTTCAAGGTTTTGGGGTGTTTTTTAAGGCCAGTGGACACTGTGGACTTACCTATGATGACACTGCTAACCAAAGCACTCCAGTTTCTTCCTTTTTGCTCACTAGGGTAATATTTTATCTTATATGGACAAGATGTTGATAGCAATTGGGTATTATTTGGATGAATGAGAGCTGTAGTGTAGGTGGCAGATGTGGGTCAGATCTGGTGAGGCTGTGGCTGTGGTGTAGGCTTGCAGCTACAGCTCCTATTCAACCCCTAGTCTGGGAACCTCCATATGCTGCAGAAGCAACGCTAAAAAAAAAAAAAGAATAAACCTTTGATTCATGAGAGCTCTTCTTGTATAGGTTAGCATCCCTTCCCCAACCCCGCTGGCCCCCACCCCCAAATATACAAACTCTCGACAAGAGCAAAAGGAAGAAAGAGAATATCAGCAAGGAGAGTATCTGTATGCTGAGCTGGAATAAGTCAAAGGCAGCTGTCAACAGCCAACTCCTGCTCAGTTCTACCCACCAAACCTAGGTCCTGTGGATTGATTACTCTAAAGGAACCTGAGAGTTACTCTGATTTAACAAA
This sequence comes from Catagonus wagneri, assembly GCA_004024745.2. NCBI lineage: Eukaryota > Metazoa > Chordata > Mammalia > Artiodactyla > Tayassuidae > Catagonus > Catagonus wagneri. The sequence continues at coordinate 2,292,144 of PVHT020000035.1, read as the reverse complement.
CTGACCTATAAGCAAAGGAATTTACAGAAAAATTACCTCTTGAACTTCATCATCTTCTTCATTCGTATTCTTCTGTCTGCTTTCTCTGAAACGACGTACCTGGATTAACAAGGCGTAAATCAAACGTGTTGTAAACATGTCTGTTCTGTAAATACAAGCCTGATTAACAGACGCTTTCCATTACAACACAAAACTTGGAAATTCAAGTATCGTTTCATTCCACAAAAGATTAAAGAAGTCATATAGTCCCAGTGACTTAGATTAAAATTTCAGAAACGTACTCTAAAAAAAATGGCCCCAAGCAAAGTTACATTACCTGCTGCCAAAATGTTCCCCGTCACTGAAAAACAGCCCATCAGACTGCAGAGGGAAAAATTCTCATGTCCTGTGGGTGTTATGCTTCAGTAGAACAGTTTTAAAAAATCTCCCTTTTAAGAGGTTTAAATTCTTTATTACAGTGCTCAGGTCATTCTCGGGCCCCTGGCTGCAAGTAATCCAGAAGGCTCTCCGAAATGGTACCCAAAGTGGGTGGGCCCTTGAAGATCCATTTTGTCAACAGTCAACTACCAAATATTTGCTGATTGCCAACCCCGGGCCTTGTAACATGAAGGATACAGAGCTTTGTTTTTTACTGGTTCCTACTCACAAAGCTCTTACAGTTATATACCTAGAGATGAGCTCTTACAGTTATATACCTAGAGATAAGCTTCAATTTTAAAGAATTTACTCAGCACATATCACACACATACACACACAGCCTCTCAGAAGTAATGACGATGTCACCCCATGTAGGGATGATTCAGTTTTTGGTGGGGATTGTTTTTGGGGGGGAGAAGTCTTTTTATTTATTTATTTTTTAAACAGCTTAGGTTCACAGCAAAATTGAAAGGAAGGTACAGAAGAGATTTCCTATATACTCCTGTCCCACAAAGGAGGATACATAGGTTTCCCCATTAATATCAGTATCTGCACCCCGCCCCCCCGCCCCCGGAAGTGGCCCATTTGTTATAACTGATGAACCTACAGTGAGTGATACTCCGTATCACCACAGCTCATGGCAACGCTGCATCCTTAACCCACTGAGCAAGGCCAGGGATCGAACCTGCAACCTCATGGCTCCTGGTCAGATTCATGAACCACTGAGCCACGAGGGGGAACTCCTGAAACTACTTTTCCATGGTCTTCAAAAGAGTAAATTTTAAGAGCTGCATAGTATTCCGCAGTATGTATGTGCCAACATTTATCTTCCAAAACACTTCCAACTTTTCCCTGCTGTAGATAACACTGAGGCAAACTACTCCACATACAAATCTATTTCATTACTGTCCTAGGAAAATTTCCCAAGGCTGAGTTAAAGGGAAAACTCAGCCTCTTGATGTACAGAGCCGAAAAAAATGCTTTCAGAGCTGCTTTCAAATTCAATATCCCTGCTAGCAGGGCGCTAAGTATCTTTCTCAAATTGTTGCTACTTTTGACAAATAAAAAATACATTTAATTCTAGTTTCTCTGATTATCCTAAGTTAAATGCCATTTTCATATGCTTATTAGTTATTTATATTTCTTTTGTGAACCACTCTATTAAGGTCCTCAGTTCATTACTCTATTGAAATGTTTAGTATTTGCATTTATATAAAAGAGCCTTTTCTATTAAGACTATTAACCTTTAATTCTGCCCATATACGAATATTTTCTCCACAGCAATACCTTATAATTTTGTTTTCTGACAATTTGACATGCAAATATTTAAAAATTTTGTGTAGTCAAATCTAAAGAGCTTTTCTTTGGCTTTTACGCTTCAAGAGACTGCATTTTCTAGTTGAAGTTCAAAATCTCAATCAAAACTTACTAAAAAAATTGAAATAAGCAGAAATTTTCCCCCTACAAGGTTCATTTTAAGCATATTCATGCTCTTCAAAAGCAGACACTACCTAAGGGGAATAAAACTAACATTTTTTAAAGATTTTTATTTTTTTAATTATAGTTGATTTACAATGTTCTGTCAATTTCTGCTGTACAGCGAAGTGATTCATATATATATATGTATGTATGTATGTGTATGTATACATATACACACATATATATATATACACACGCACATACACACATGCTTTTTCTCACATTATCCTCTATCACGTTTCATCACAAGTGACTAAATCGACTAGATATAGGTCCCAGTGCTATATAGCAGGATCTCATTGCTTATCCACTCCAAATGCAATAGTTTGCATCAACTAATCCCAAACTCTCGGTCCACCAAAACTAACATTTATTGGGTGTCAACCATATTTAATACTGTTATAGACATTTATTAGACGTTTTATAATTGAATCCTCATTTTACAATCTCGATTTCATAAATGGAGAAACTAAACAAATCAAAGAAGTTAATTAGTGACTTATGAGGGAAAAAAACTTAGAGCTACTCTTAAAGAGAGACTGTGTAAATATTAGATTTTCTACTCCCAAGTAGTCACTCACCTCTTCATCGATTTTATCTTCTAGGGCATCAATATGACGTTCCTTAAGAAATCGCTGGGTTTTTTCCAACTGATATTTCACTAATTCCTGTATGGCATCTTTTTCTTCCTTGTCTACAAATTCTTGTACTGCTTTACCCATTCCCCTTTCTGTTAGAAGTGAGAGCTGCACATTCTGTAAGAGACACATAAATCACTGCATGCAGGAAACAGCCTTCCTTACCAAGTAATTCCATATGAGCAAGGAAAATTACAGAATAATGTTACCAGGGAAAAAGGCAAAAGCTTTATCTAGTTATTGCAGCGAAAACAAAGCAAAGCAAAAGAAAACAATGGACAGTAAGTAAGGCTTCTGATAAATATTCAGGGCCAGGAAAAGCAAAGTAAAAATAAGAAACAGGAGTAGAGTACAAGATTGAAAACGCAGAGGCCTCAGTGGCTGGGCACGTGTTCGGAAAAGGCAGCAAGTGATTAAAAGACTAACTTGGAATAATGATGGAAGGCAGAATCGTGGCCCCCTAAAGATGCCACATCCTAGTCTCTGGGACCGACTACGTTACATGGCAAAGGAGAATTAAGGTGATAGATGGAATTAAAGTTGCTCATCAGCTGGCTAGAAAATTGGGAGATGATCAGTGACTATAATCCAGGTAGGCCCAGTGTAATCACAAGCATCCAGCAGAGGGGAGAGAGCAGAAGGGAGTCAGAGAGAAGTATCTGGGAAAGACAGACGGACAGACGCAACGCTGCTTGCTCTGAAGACTAAAGAAGGGGACCTTGAGCCAAGAAACGTATCTCCAGAAGCAGGAAAAGATGAGGAAATGGATTCTCCCCTCCAGCCTGCAGAAAGGAACACCGCCCTGCCAATCTCTCAGTTTCAGTCCAGGGAGACAAGTGTCAGATTTCTGCCCTACAAAACTATAAGGCAGTAAGTCTGTGTTGTTTTAAAGCGCTAAGTTTATCGAAATTTGTTTCAGCAGCAATAGGAAGCTAATGCGAACAGAGGACCTCAAAGTGGCATATACTCATGACAAGAGGAGTTTCACCATCCAGGGGGCTATATTAATAAAGTAATCCTGAAATTCATCCAGATGCAAGAAAATTAAATCCTGAATTCAGACTACAGATTAGAGATAAGAAGATAACAGCACCAACAATAGATACAATATAATAACAATATTAATAACAAATGTTGACTAAGCACTTATTTTGCTTGATGTGTAATAATATAAATGAATGGAACTAACTGTCACCCTCCTTCATGGAAACACTCTGAGGATTCCTTTTGTTGAAACTATCAAATCCCAAATTAAAATCTGTTATCGTAAGATGGCCATTACTCAAATTGAGAACTCTAATTAAGAAATTACCTTCTCTGCAGTTTGAAAATATTGTTTTACAAGGTCTTCTACCCTTAGAGTTGTTCCTTCTGAAGGTCTCGGGATGAACTTCCCCAGGTTGATCTCTTCTCCTAGAAAAAAAGAAGTTTGTGGGAAAAAAAAAAAATTAGCAGCTTCTACTTTAATGTTAAAAGTGTTCAAAACTCCCTGCGAGTTGCTGTAAATGAAGGAGGTATGGCCAGCGTGCTCGACGTAGTAAATTTTGAGGCAAAAACATGGCATTTGTGCTAATACTGAGAAGCTTTTCCCCTAAGTCTGTCTTTCTTTTCCTAACCTCCAAGTGGTACGTCTCTCAGAGCTGTTCTCACTGGGTGGTCCACAGACCTCGGAGTCCCGCTTACCAGTTGAGGGGTTTCAAGGTCAAAAGTACTTTCATAACAGTTCTATCCTGTGGTGTACCTTTTCCACTGTATTGACATTGGCACGGATGATACAAGCACAGTCGTGGGTAAAACAACCCCTGCCTTGGGACGGGTCAAGGCCGTGCCTCTGAGCCCTACTAACAGTCATCACTTCGTACTCACAGCTCAAAACAAAGCTGGTTGCACTTGAGAATAGCCTTGATGAAACGGTAAAAAGTACTAATTTAACCGACTCGACTTTTAAGCACACTTCTTTTACTATTCTGTGAGGCCAATGGGAAGTATGCTTAAAGCGATCTTGCTGCAGTCCTAAGCAAGGAGGGTTGTCTCAAAAAAACAGCAGATAAAGAATAAAAAGAGTTACTGGGTAAGAAGTCAAAAAGCATAGGGGCCAGTATGCGCTCTGTTCATAAGCTTCTTCAGGGACGTGAATGATGTCTAGCAGGTGTGCAATCTGGTGTGGAAAATACAATGGCAAAATGATAGGATGTCACCCATAAGAACACATGATGACCGAGAGTTCCCATCATGGCTCAGCGGAAACGAATCTGACTGGCACACGTGAGGATACAGGTTCAAGACCTGGCCTTGCTCAGTGGGTTAAGGATCCGGCGTTGCCGTGAGCTGTGGTGTAGGTCGCAGACGTGGCTTGGATCCCGTGCTGCTGTGGCTGTGGTGTAGGCCGATAGCTCCAATTCGACCCCTAGCCTGGGAACCTCTGTATGGCCACATGTGCGGCCCTAAAAAGCCAAAAAAAAAAAAAAGAGAGAGAGAGAAAAGAACAAATGCTTAGTGCTACAACAGAGGTGAGAACAGAAAATATGACACACAGAGAAGAAATAAACTAATTCTTCTCAAAGAAGGCTGAAAATAAAGAGTGACCATTTGACTCAAGACTTGCAGAATGAATGAGTCACCAAACCAAAAAGGAAAAAGAAGTGTATTTTAGGCAGAAGAAAAAGCTTATGCAACGGTTTAGGGGGTTAAAGAGGAACAAAGCTCAGCATGCCTCTTGCAAAGTGGTGAGGACAAGTGAACACAAATCTTTTTTGGATTTCAAGATAGGACAATAAAGATTACTTCATAAATATGATTACTACATTTTTACTGTGCCAGGCACTATGTTAAGATCATTTTCGGGAGTTCCCGTCATGGCTCAGTGGAAATGAACCTGACTGAGATCCATGAGGTTGCGGGTTCGATCCCTGGCCTTGCTCAGTGGGTTAAGGATCCGGCGTTGCCGTGAGCTGTGGTGTAGGTCGCAGACGTGGCTCGGATCCCGCGTTGCTGTGGCTGTGGCTGTGGCGTAGGCCAGCATCTACACAGTTGCAGCTCTGATTTGACCCCTAGCCTGGGAACCTCCATATGCTGCAGGTGTGGCCCTAAAAAAGACCAATTATTCCAAATATCAGTTTATTTGAGATATTAGAAAGAATCATACTATAACGTTTTCAATTATTTCATACTTTTACTAGAGATTGATTTATGTAGAGCCTACAAGAGCATTTTTTTTCTTTCTTTTTTTTTTTTGGCTGTATGCACGGCATGTGGAAGTTCCTGGGCCAGGGACTGAACCCGGGCCACAGAAGGGGTCCAAGCCACAGCAGTAACAACACCAGATACTTAACCTGCTGTGCGACCTGGAAACTCCTAAAAGCGTTTTTAATTTGTGAAAGTAACTAGCTTACCCGTGTTTTCCTTTTGTTCTTTATGCCTGAAGAAATGGATAATATCTTTTGGATTAGCTACTCGATCCACAAATTTCTGGCTAAAGCGAAGAACACTGAAAGGTTCAAAACCTCCACTATAGTCCACCTGGAAATAAAGAAGAAGCTATAAAGGCTAGGAAACAAATTACCAAGTTCAGTACTTATATGTATGTGCAATATTTAAGTTAATATGTTAAATGTTCCACAATTAATTTTAAAGATCATAATAATATACCATTTATTCTACTGAGAAGATAAAGTTTCAAAGATTTATACTTATGCAAAAATTTGATGCAATTGAGATGCAGCAAAAATTCCTCCAACATCAGAGTAAACACATCTCCCCATAAGCTAACAATCTAGGTGCCTGGAACATTATCTGAAAAGGTGAAATTTCTAAACAAATTTAAAAATTTTTAAAACAGAAAAAGGAGTTCCTGCTGTAGCATAATGGCATTGGAGGCATCTTGGGAATGCTGGGACACAGGTTTAATCCCCAGCCTGGGACAGTGAGTTAAGGCTGCAGCGTTGCCACAGCTTAGGTTCAACTGCAACTCAGATCTGTTCACTGGCCTGGGAGCTCCATAGACTGGCGGTGGGCAAAAAAGAAAAAATAGCTAGCTAACTAACTAATTAACTAACTAAAATAAATAAAACAGAAAGAAATTATCCACCAAAATAAAATGCTGGCCCTAAATGCATGTGTTAACTGTCTACCATTGTAGGGATATGCTTTCACACTAGACCAAATTAAATGCTAGGAAAATCACGTAAGAAAAGCAAGAGGAGTTCCTGTCGTGGCTCAGTGGTTAATGAATCAGACTAGGAACCATGAGTTGCGGGTTCGATCCCTGGCCTTGCTCATTGGGTTGAGGATCCGGCGTTGCCGTGAGCTGTGGTGTAGGTTGCAGACGCGGCTTGGATCCTCTGTTGCTGTAGCTATGGTGTAGGCCGGCAGCTAAGTTGTTTTCAGCGGTAAAGGCATGCAAGCTTGGATTTTACAAAGATGATTTTGGCATTCGCGTGGAGAGGCTAAAAGTGGGGAAAGATGGAAACTGAAGGCAGAGTCGGGGAGGCAGCTGCGGCTATAGGCCCGGTAAGAGATAATCAGGCTGCAGCTACAGCAACGACAACGGGACAGAGAAGGAGCCAGATTACTTAAAAAGACAAAAGAAAAAACCAAAAAACCCCCCCCAAAACTTACCAGAATGAAAGTATGATTAGATCAAATCCCAACAGCTTTACCATTTTTTCCACCAATGATAATTGTGACCTCTCTATTTTTTTTTTTTTTTGGTGGCCCCACCTGTGGTATGTGGCAGTTCCTGAGCCAGGGACTGAACATGAGAGACTCAGTGACAACGCTGGGTCCTTAACCCACTGAACCACAAGGGAACTCCTTCCTACTACTTCTCAGAAAAAAGGCCATGGATACTGTGCGGTACTACCCTCTGAAAATCCATAAAGCTGCATTTATCTAAAACGGACTTACTCGCAGTCGTATAAGAGGCTTCTCTGGCTGTCGGGAACTTCCTAGACGCTCCCGTTCCGCATGTTCAAGTATTTCTTCAACCTCAGAATAAAAGAAAAAATATCGTCACGACTAGGGGGAAGGGGCGCTTCTGGCCGGCATCAGGAGCAGGGGTCCGAGGTTTGTAAAACCCCTACTGTGCACAGAACAGGCTCCCACAACAAAGCGTTACCCAGTCTACAGTGCTCCCTGTGCCAAAGGTGGGAGACCCTGGGCGCCCTGCCTAGGCCTGGACAATCCATTCATTTTTCATTTCCCTGGCTCCAGAGACTAGGACCTCAATCCAGGGAAACGCAATGTCAGGGGTCTGTTTGGAACTACTCGGGGAAAGGATTCTTTCCACTGTAAGGACAACATAAGTGTGGGGGCCGCCACATGCAAACGCCTTCCTTAGAGTGAAGTGTAAGAAAACCCACCAAAGGAGGTGGCGCAGGACTAGACACAGAAACAGAGAGAGAGAGAAAACTGCAGTGGGCTTCTGGATCTTGAAACCGGCAAACCCTTAACGATTTCAGTTACATGAGTGACATGTGGCTGGTGAAGCTGTGACACTGGGTGAGTTACTTGATCGAAGGTTCAGCCCCTCTCTATACAATGTGGACAGTAACCTCTTCCCATCTATGGCGCCGCTGAGTGGGTTAAATGCAAAATGTTGTCAACAGTGCCCCGAATATGTAAGAAGTCAACGAATATCAGTTATTATTATTATTACTATTATTATTACAAGAATAAAATGCAAAGCAGAAAAGACTAGAGGACTTGAAATGAGTGTCAGCAATTAAGATTATTGGGCTGTCAAGTTACATATCATTTATCGCGTTCACCCAGCTTCATAGGAGCTCCAGAGTTTCTGCAGAGGTTCAGAGACGGCCAGCTGCATGGGGAGAGCTACGGGCTCGGATTACCTTGGAAGTGACAAGGTGCAGAGCACACACGTTTTAAGATTTTTATCTGGGGGCAGCTTTCAGGGTGAACGGGCTGCTGGATGGAGATTATTTAGAGGGGCCAAATTAGCCTCTCGATATATCCTGCCACTCCCCAATCAGAGCCTGCTTTCATTAATAAAACGAACAAGTTATCAAATCAGGATAAAAAGGGAAAAAAGATTATGTATAGGTTTTTGAGAGAAGGATGAAAGGATCTAAGAGAGGGGCTTAATCAGAGTATCTTCTGTATATAACATTCCTCCATCTCAAAGACTTTAAAAAAAAAAGATCTTTGATACAACAAAGCTCATTTACTGAACCACAGTGGTTCCTTATGGGCTTCATGACAATGAAAAATATACAGTGACTTCCCTCTAATTCTATTCAAGTATTTAATTCAACGTAAATCATCTCTCAAGTAATCCCATTGACCTTTATCTAGAAGAATTACCTTCTCCAAGCAGAAGTTTTGTATGACCTGGGTTACTTTAGGATTATCTGGGTTAAAAATGTCTGGATGATCGGCCAAGACAACATCCTCCATAAAAAACTGCCGCACCGTGTGAAGAGGAATTTTCTGCATATTCATCTTCCTTCCTTTAATACGCAGCAAGCCAACGTGCCTGAAATGAGGGAAGCAAAAGCTTAGCCACACTATAAACCTCCTCGGGAAAAGTTGTATATCAAAACAATCATATTTCTAAATTTCTAGAAAATATTTATAAAAATCATACCCTTAAAAACCATTTTTAGTAATTTGATCTTAATTTTCTATCACACAAAAAAACTTAAACATTCTTTTTCCCCACCCATCCATTTTTCCTATAGCACTCTAACTTAAAATTTAATCCATAAAGCTGTTATCCTTGAACTGGCCTAATGAGCAGCAAAATCTTTAACAACACCAGGATGTTCTCCCGAGGAAATTAGCTTGAAATCTGGGAAAATACTAAGACTATATTGAACGATCAATCTTTGTAAAGTCAACCTATCATATAAATAACAACACCGTCACTAGCTTAAGTCTATGAGACGATTAGATTATTAAAGCAAATATTTTTGAAAACTGATTTGGAAAATATAAATAATTACTCACTTCTTTACTGCTTCTCCCGGGGAAAGAGAAGTAACCACTGAACTTCCGGGCTGTGACACATAAAAGAGCTGTTGCTCATTTTTGGTTGGAGCTATTTTACACTCGTGTTCATGGCCCCAGATAACAAGATCAATGAAGTCATCTAAAAACTGTTCTGGAATGAAGTTAGTCCTTCCGTGTCTGCTCCTATGCCAAGATTTTTAAAAATTAATATTCCAAAGGTCCAGAGACAGCAAAAAAGTGCATATTGATAAGTCTCTACAGATCTTTCTTTTTCCATTCATTAGAACTTTAGTACAGCCCTTCTATAGGTCAGAAAATGTTCAAAGGATGGGGGCTACAAAGGTAAGATTGAATTCCTCCCCTCTAAGGGTTTACTGACTTACAGGATATAGACAAGAAGCCTCAAAAGAGAAAGGGGTCAATTCGACATACAGAAGCAGGTCATAAAAGGCCGTGGAAAGGAATCACTCCCCACTGTGGGAAAGTCAGGCAAGCACGAGCTCTATCAACAGTAAAAACCTAAAAATCGGTCTGAGGGCATACCGAACAAGGAGAGTACAGAGAAGGAAAGCGAGTTTAGCCTAATCTTTGTGTGGAACAAAAACAAATCTCTAAATATGTCCAGTCATTTCAATATGTTTCTTTCACTGTTACGGACCTAATGAGAATAAGGATGTCGGTCTTACATAAGAGATGAGTTTTCAAAATCAAATAAAAATATGAGATCTGCAAACTCTTATTTTATACCCGGATTCGCTGTGATTATTCAAAGTTACATGAGGAAGACAAAAAAGGAAACATTTTCCTTAACTTTGACTTATATCACTGGGAATTTAAGAAAGCATGTTCAAATACTTTAAATGCTTTAACCAGCATGTACTAAGGCAAACTGGTATTCATTCATTCAACAAATATTTACTGAGTGTCTACTATGTGTCAGGTAGCCCTGCTTCTTCTAGATACCGAAGACACAGCACTGAACAAAATCCTTGCTCTGATGGGGGAAAAAAAAAAATAATACGATATGCATATGTACATGTATACACTTATCAGTGATAAGTGGCTAAAAAAATAATAAGGGGGAAAATGACAGGGAATATGGCTACTACACACAGGATGGTCAAGAAAGTTCTAACAGGTGACAAATGAGCAGAGAACTGAGATGACGGATCAGAAATACAAGGGGACAGAGTCCTAGGCAGAGGAGGAGCAGATGGCAAGGGTGCTGACACGGGAATGTGTTCCATGAGTTCCGGAACAGCCAGGAGATGAGTGTGGCCGGGCAGAATGATTGCAGGGAAAAGCAGGAGATGAAATCAGAGAAACAGCAGTTCAAACATTCAGGAATGTTTTTGTAAAAATCATTTTCATGTAAAAAATGACTGACGCTATCACAATTACTGAAGAAATAACTCAAATACAGCACGATGCGACTGCCTTCCCGGAGCACTGACTCTTCCATGGCACAGGGAACATGGTGCTGATAAACTGACTCTGATTTGTGACCTAGAAGCTGATCGAAATAGAAGCTGTGGAAATATTCTGCATGGGAGTTCCCATTGTGGAGCAGCGGAAACGAATCTGACTAGCATCCATGAGGCTGCAGGTTCGATCGCTGGCCTCGCTCACTGCGTTAAGGATCTGGTGTTGGCGTGAGCTGTGGTGTAGCTCTCAGACGCGGCTCAGATCTGGCGTTGCTGTGGCTGTAGTGTAGGCCGGCAGTTGCAGCTCCAGTTCATCCCCTAGCCTGGGAACCTCCGTATGCCACAGGTACAGCCCTAAAAAGACATTAAAAAAAGGGAAAAGAAATATTTTGCATGACAGAATCTCCTGCTCAGGCTTTTTCTTCTACAGCAAGAGAAAGAAACTGGTCCATGTGTAGAAACAAACGTGAAATAAATAAAATGTACCCAAGAATTTTTAAAGCTACTAACAAAAGAAAGCTGATCTAGGAGTTCCCTGGTGGCCTAGTGTTTTGTCACTGCTGTGGCTCAGGTCACTACATGGCTCTGGTTCGATCCCTGGCCCGGGAACGTCCACAAGCTGCAGGTGTGGTCAAAAAAAAGGAAAGCTGATCTAGCTATATCTAATATTCTGGAAACATGGAAACACACATCAGGAATAATGATTAAGAATATTCACGACAGGAGTTCCCTTCGTGGCTCAGTGGTTAACAAATCCGACTAAGAACCATGAGGTGGCGGGTTCGATCCCTGGCCTTGCTCAGTGGGTTAAGGATCCGGTGTTGCCGTGAGCTGTGGTGCAGGTTGCAGACGCAGCTCGGATCCCGCGTTGCTGTGGCTGTGGCGAAGGCCGGCAGCTCCAGCTCCTGTTAGACCCCTAGCCTGGGAACCTCCATATGCCGCAGGGGCGGCCCTAGATAAGGCAAAAGACAAAAAAAAAAGAATATTCACGACAAAAAAGTTTAAAAAAACAAATTGTTGAAGACAGCGCTGGAGGATGTGGACAGAGACGGGGTCAGGAGAGGATCCAAGACAACGTACTGGGTATGTTCCACTTCTTTCTGAATTTAGGAGTATTCATTTTATGGCTGTTCATTTACCTGAGCCATATGCTAGAACTATTCTTTGTAAGTATGAACACACATGGAAAACCATTTCAAAACACAGTCATGCAGTGTATATCTAAGTCTTGCCTCCACCTGCACTGGCAACTTTCAAAGAATAAGGGGCATTTACCGAAACAGGTTAAGCTTGTAAACAAGAGATGTGCGGGAACCTCAGTATCTGACTCAGAAAATTTTTAGAGAATACTTTTACCTGTTCTGATGAAGCACAAATAAATTAAACCAAGAGTTCTCATCTTCTTTTGGTCTCAACATTGTTACTTTTTTATTGATGAACATTCGATAGAGCCTTTCATCTGGAATGGATCCTGAAATGGACATTAGATTATTTTAAAAGTGGTTTCTTACTCGGTTTTTAAAAATGAATATGCTTTGCTTCTAAATTAAGTGCTTCTCTGAATATTTTGTTTTCCTGTTAGAGAGACATTTGGAATCTGGCTCATTATTTACAAATGAACATGTTCCAGGTTCATGCCTGAGGGTTGCTGGGAAGTCAGTTGCATTTCAAATGGTTTCTCTGTTAGGCATATATACCTTTAAAATCTGGAAAATGAGAAATAAAAACTTGAGTTTTCTATGCTTAAATTCTTATTAAAATGTCTAATAATATTGTTTTTCATGCTCCCTTTATTATAAACATATATATACTTTCAAACCTAACATATACATTATAAAAATACACAGGATGAGATATGAAAAAGGATCAAATTAAAAAATGTCTTTAAAAATAATCTTATGTATTGTGTTTTTAAATAAAAATACCATGCTTTTTAATAACTTAATGACTTTTAAATAATTCTTCCTATACTCCAAAGGATCACCCTAGTCTAGTGGAAGAGGTCAACAACAAGTAAATACACATGCAAATTACAGTTTTAAATACTATAAAATGGACAAAAGCCAGGAGGCTAAGATGGGGCTTATCAGTGGGAGGACAAGGTTGCTACTTTACAGAAGTTAACTAGGAAAGGCCGGGATGAAAAGCCAGCAACGCACAAGTTTAAGAGCTAGAAGAGGCCTAGCCTCTAAAGAGAATTCCTAGGAGTTCCCGTTGTGGCTCAGTGGTTAACGAATCTGACTAGGAACCATGAGGTTGCGGGTTCGATCCCTGGCCTTGCTCAGTGGATTAAGGATCCGGCGTTGCCATGAGCTGTGGTGTAGGTTGCAGACGCGGCTCGGATCCCGCGTTGCTGTGGCTGTGGCGAAGGCCGGCAGCTACAGCTCCTGTTAGACCCCTAGTCTGGGAACCTCCATATGCTGCAGGTGCAGCCCTAGAAAAAGGCAAAAAGCCAAAAAAAAAGAGAGAGATTTCCTAGAAGGTGGCCAATGAAACAGATGTTGGAATGCGGAACATACATCGGGGGACAAAAAATCCAAGGCACACAAAATCCAAGGCACACAAAATCCAAGGCATACAAAATCCAAGGCATTAGAAAGCTGATCTACCTAGGTGTCAAAGCACCGAGAACACTGACAAAATTGGAAGGTAGGCAGGTAAAAAATGTGAGGGAATGGAGAGGGTGGTCCAGCCAGTTGGCAAGGAGCTTCAAGGGGGCTGGGCGTTTGCAGGCAGGAAAGGAAGTGGCCCTTCTGCCCGCAAATCCATATGAGGCCATGAGAGAGCTGTGTGGGACCCAGTAACCTTGGGGCCAGTTTCACGAAGGTTGGGGAGTGTAGGCAGCACTCACAGACTAATGAGATGAGGGAATCTGCTAATAAAAAGAGCTCTAGCTACAGAGAGAAGAACTGGGCTGAGAGGAGCCAGAGGAGGTAGAGAGAGCATCCAGTTAAGGAAAACAGAACAGGATGAGATAAGAGTTTGGGAGAAAACAGAGACTGAGGCATCATGGGATCTATCCTTAGTGGGAAAGCGGGAGGATCAAGCATTTTCTGCAGATATGATCCCTAGTATCAAAGTGATTAAAATACCTGTTAGGGGAGTTCCCATCATGGCTCAGCGCAAACAAATCTGACTAGTATCTGTGAGGATGCAGGTTCAAGCCCTGGCCTCGCTCAGTGGGTTAAGGATCCGGCGTTGCCGTGAGCTGTGGTGTAGGCTGCAGACACGGCTCGGATCCCGTGTTGCTGTGGCTGTGGCGAAGGCCAGCAGCTGCAGCTCTGATTAGACCCCTAGCTTGGGAACCTCCATAAGTGGCGGGTGCGGCCCTAAAAAGACAAAGAAAGAAAGAAAGAAAATACCTATCAGTAGCTTTTTAAAAAAGTGCATTTCACTTCCTGCTCTATCTCTTACAAAATGAGACTTAATACCTCAATCTCATTTTCCATATCTCCAACATCTAGATAACCATGATGCTGTTAGAGGACTTAAGAAATTGGGCAGGCTGTAAGCTCCCTAGAGAGAGTATTTCAAAAAACCATCATATTTATTCTTGTAAAAACCTAATCAAAGAAAAATGAAGTAAACAAGATCTTCTACAGCTTCTACTATACTAAAATCACTCAAAAAAATAATAAAAACTATGTTGAGGCTACAGCATAAAATTTTTTCTCAATTTCTCTTGGTACTTTAGGTTGGTTTAACAGGAAACAATTTTTAAAATACTTTTTCAAGTGATACAACTGACAAGGGCTTAATTTCTAAAATATACAAACAACTTACACAGCTCAACAGCAAAAAAACGCAACAACCCCATTAAAATACTCTATATGCAACGCAATAAAACTATCAGATTCATAAAACAAATATCAAGCTGAACACAACTCAAGGAAAAAAAACCAAAAAATACTTTGAATGCATGCTGAAGTCTTTGTTCTTTCATTCACGTAGAATAAAACCTATTAAACCAGCTTTTACCTAGGGACGCTAAATAAGCTGCGGAGAGTGAAACAGATAAAGCAAATTTTCTGAGCACTGAAGATGACAGCTCTAGACTAGCACCATCTAATTAAAATTTTCTACCCAAACCGTTTATCACTCTTTGAAGTCATCCACAAGGAATAATTAGATTTGCTTCACTTTTTTTCAAACAGAGGCAAAGTTACCTCCAGAATTTGATTTCCTAGTTGCTTAAACAATTAAACATTTATTGACCTAAACAGTAAAATAAAACCGTCTTACCTAAGCCATACAGAGCAACTTTGGTGCTTCCTTTTTGAAGCAAAACTGGGCTAATGTCTATCTTCTCCACAGACATTGAGCGTCCAAAGTGATTTAGAAATCCAGCACAACTTAAAATATCCAGGGCACAAAGCGAGTCTGCCTATATAAAATATTTTAAAAGAATATTAATGTATATCTAAAAGATAGGTAATCTGCTTATCATACTATTACTTATTAAAAGAATACTCTATGTAGTAGCTACAAAAACATACATTAGGATAGTGTCTTCTCAAAACAAAATTACAATAGTAAAAGTATTTGCTGTCTTTTTCCTATTTTAAGTGATCCACTGCAACTGGAATCACATGCTAAATGCAAAGTTAACATTTCATCAAAACTTATCATGGTGTCTCATCCACTGGAAAATAAAAGCCAGTGATGAAATCCTGGCTTTGGGAGTTCCCATATGGCTCAGCAGAAACGAATCTGACTAGCATCCATGAGGACACAGGTTTGATCCCTGCCCTCACTCAGTGGGTTTAGGATCCGGCATTGCCCTGATCTGCGGTGTAGGTCACAGACATGCCTCGGATCTGATGTTGCTGTGGCTGTGGCGAAGGCCGGCAGCTACAGCTCCAATTCAACTCCTAGCCTGGGAACCTCCATATGTCATGGGGGCAGCCCTAAAATTAAAAAAAAAGAAAAGAAATTCATGCTTTGTAATATTAAGCAGACCTTTTAAGAGGTGAGAAAAAAAGACTAGTCAAGTAGTGATTTATTAATGACCAGATAAAACAAAAAGACATTTTGAATTTAGGACCCTTATTAAAGATCTCCCTTAACTGACAGTGGGTTTACGTCTCAATAAATCCATTGTAAGGTGAAAATATTGTAAGTTGAAAACGTAATTAAAAGCACCTAACCTACCGAAAATCATAGCTTAGCCTAGCCCACCATAAACATGCTCAGAAACGCTTACATTAGCCTAGAGCTGGGCAAAAGTACAGTACAAATACTTTCACAAGAAAGTACTGAGTATCTCGTCATTTATTGAATGAGTTACCGAAAGTGAAAAACAGAATGGTTGTATCAGCAAAGAATGTTTGTAACTATAGCAGTTGTCTACACTTGTGATCCCGTGGCTGACTGGGAGCTGTGGTAGCCCAAAAGAGATCAAAATTCAAAGTACAGCTTCTACTGAATGCGTATCAGTTTCGCATGATTGTAAAGCTGAAAAGTCTTAGGTCGAACCAGCAGAAGTTGGGGACCATCTGTACTTTCATATCAAAGAGAAGATGAACTACTTTAGATTTAAAACTGTTGATCAAACAATCATTTCCTAAAGGTGAGATTTATGAGATAAAAGATACAAAAGCACCTGGTAAATTGTAAAGCATTATACAAACGTTAGGGGTTTAGTCCTCCTCCTAGTCACTTATTGTTAACCTCGGCACTCATGAAATAAAAGCATATCTTACACACCAATTATTATTCCAGATTTTCAAAAATTATCTAAAAAGCAGTATAAAGCCTCCTACGAATGATAAAAGTCAACTTGAATTTCCGACTCAATTTGACTAAAAATTGCAGGGAAGAAGTAGAAGAATGCTTTCCACAGACAAACTAAACTGATCGTTTCTAAAATTTCAACAAACTTTAAGAACTCAGTAATTACCCCTGTGGGATCATCATGATTGCCATGAATACTAAAAACTGGAATTGAAATGTTGAGATTGCCGTCTTGGTAGTTCACCCATGGAAACCTCAAAAAAAAGAAAAGAAAGTTAAGGTTCAGTAAGAGACGAAAGCTGTTTCCTCATGATCCTCCTTCAAAAAAGTAATGAATTACAGGCAAACTGAATGATCTAAGCTGGCAAATGATCAACAGTTTGGAGCTTTAAAAAAAATACGGAGTTCCCGTCATGGCCAGTGGCTAATGATCTTGACTAGTATCCATTAGGACACATGGGTTTGATCCCTGGCGTCGCTCAGTGGGTTAAGGATCAGGCGTTGCCGTGAGCTATGTGTAGGTCACAGACACAGCTTGGATCCCACGTTGCTGTGGCTGTGGCGCAGGCCAGCAGCTGCAGCTCGATTTGTCCCCTAGCCTGGGAACCTCCATATGCCACGGGTGCGGCCCTAAAAAAGACTAAATAAATAAATAAGTAAATAAATGAATTCATAGGTGACAATTCATTTCAATTCAAGTTTGAAAAGATCTCAAAGAAATACACTTTAAAATTAAACCATACAATAAATGATGCTTGTGAGTCGTATGAAAGAGTTGAGTATCTGATTAAAGGAAAATAAACAGGCTTTCAAAATTGTAAAAGCCTTTGTATAAGGTTTATTATATGTCCAAGGGCAGAATGGAAGAAACACAGCCATTTTGGCATCCAAAACACCTCAATCAAAAATTCCAGCTCTATCACTTATTACTTATACAATTTAAAGTTTCTCACCCACTTCTGTTCCTAGTCACCAAGTTCCTCTTCCTAGAAGCAAGTGACTTAGCTATCTCTAATGCATCTGTGCAAAAACAGTTACACCTATACAAGCAAATAAATATATCTTCCTTCTTACACAAATGGTAGCACAAAATGGATTCTGCACTTGCTTTCATCACATGATATTTTATAAATCAATTCGTATCAATACATAGCTTCCTAGTGTTTTATTGGGGGGGCAGACATTCTATGGATTATTTTAATGTGCTTAAATAGTTACCGATCAATGGACATTTAGACTATTCCAGCCTTTTGTTTCATAAATAATGTCACGGTGAGTAATCTTGTACAAAATTGCCCTTATGAGAGTACAGGAAAATATCTACAAGGAAACTGTACTGTCAAAAGGTATGCATGCATTTGTAAATTTGATAACTACTGCCAATTTTCCTCCAGAGAAGTGGCATAATTTACATATAATACAACGGCAATGCAGGACCATTTCCCCTTAATCCACCAACACAGTATGCTATCAAGCTTTTTCAATCCAGTGCCAAGTGGCTCTAAAACCTAGCTGCATGTCAGAATTCTCTAGAAATCTTTAAAGATCCACCAATGTCCAAGACACATACAGAGAGATTAACTGATCCAGAGACTGGACATCATACCACGTGGAGGTTCCCAGGCTAGGGGTCTAACAGGAGCTGTAGC
>PVHT020000035.1:2247144-2272835 GCA_004024745.2 Catagonus wagneri | reverse complement strand
AAAAAAAAAAAAAAATAACCCTAGTTTACTCACAAGAAAAACCTAAGTTGAAAGATACTTTAGAAAATATCTGACCAGTACACCTCAAAAGTGTCAGCCAGTGCCCTTCTGGAAAAGACCGAGACGTTGGCACAGGCAGAAGATTTTGAGACCATTTCAACCAAAGGCAAAGTGGTACCCTGTATAATGTTTAAGAAAAAACATGAGAGTACCTTTTTGACATGGGGTTGTAACTGGATACTGTAAATAAGTCCCCAAAGCACAAATCTTCAAGAAAAAGATCAACATATTTGACTATGTACATCAAAATTAAATATTTCTGTCAACAAAAGGCCCTATAAACAAAGTCAAAAGACAATCCACTGATTGGGGGGGGGGGGAATGCCTGACAAAGGGTTAGTATCTATCTCAGTCTTTAAAAGGGACAAAGGTTATAAACCGAAGAGATGTCAGATGTACAATAAAAATCTGAGAAGATACTCAGTCCTATTATTTATTAGAGAAAAACAAATTAATAAAATGATGTGCAGAAAATTCAAAGAACTATACTTAACAAGAAAACAGCTTAAAATGAAGGTAACATGGCTGACTGTTAATGTGTCTTACACAGAAAATATTATGCACAAGGAAGCATTCACTTAAGCACTTAAATATACTTACTTACTAAAACCAAAGTTGACTGACTGATCGCTGATAATTTCAAACTGCACAGGACGATCCCCCATGCAATATTTCCTTAATAACTCGAGGCAGGTATGTAATGTTTTTCTTGAGGGTTTATTTTCATGAAAAAGATCACCACCTAACAAAATAAAATCCACCTAAATCAACAGAAAACAGTATGAAAATTAGTATGTTTTATAGGTTAAAAATTTTTTTTTAAATTACAAATCAAGGAGATAGAAAAAATCATGTAAGATACTATTATGGGAGTTCCTGTTGCGGCTTAGTGGTAATGAAGCCAGCTAGTATCCATGAGGATGCAGGTTCAATCCCTGGCATTGCTCAGTGGGTTAAGGATCTGAATCCGGCATTGCCATGAGCTGTGGTGTAGGCTGCAGATGTGGCTCAGCTCCTATGTTGCTGTGGGTGTGGTGCAGGCCAGTAGGTGCAGCTCACACTGGACCCCTAGTCTGGGAACTTCCATATGCCCTGGGTGTGGCCCAAAAAGCAAAAAAAAAAAAAAAAAAAGATACTATTATGTATGGAGATTTAAAAGATTTTATTTATTCAAAGAACCTTCCTATCTGGTTATGTATCTGATTCCTACTTAGATTCCTAGGCCACCTTCAAAAAAGCCACCTCCAAGTCTCTGACTCAAGCTACTGCTACCCAAAGCGATCACATTTCTTTTTTTTTCAAGCTCTCCAAATCAAACATAAACTTAACACTTCCGTCAAACCTATGGAAGGGATAGCCAATTCAATCTCAACTATTCATTCCATTCATTCAACAAGGAGAGTTCTATAAGCACTTATCACATACGACCTCGTACCAGTGCATTCTGCACATTGGTCTTATCTAGGATACTGATTGGTTATATGTTCCTTGAGAGCAGAAACTATGATTGTCATCTTTACATTTGAAATAAAAGATGCTACAGGATGCTGTACTCAAGTAAATACTCCACAGATAATTATCAGTTTTTAAAAACTATTTTCAAAAATAGCTCCTGCTTTTGAAGAAAGTAAGAGAAGAAAGCACACAAAATCTGCTTCGGGCTTTCAAGTATACTGATATTTAAGCTGGCAAGGTGAGCATGTGGGTCTAAAAAAAAAGATCTCTAACTTTAGGAAGAAAAAGAGCATGCTGAGTAAGGAACCTTGGCAGAAACTGCAAAAATGCAAACCAAACTCACATCATTTTCCTGGGCAAGTCCTAAAATCTCATCAAGTGTTACAAATGTATCATTTCCTCTGATTGCATCCTTTTCCATAAATCCGAGATGAATATCCGTTGCAACTAAGATTTTAAATGTATTTTCATCATCACTGGATTAAAAAAGAAGAAACACTTCAATATAATCCATTAAAAAGATGTTCAAGCAAACTGAAACCTAAACCTATAAAATAAGAGCAGTTATAGAGTAAAATCGTCTTTCCAGCCTTAAACTAGGTCTGAAAATTTGAAGCTTTCAATAGATCACTAACGTCACAGTTTTCCTACCACTGATACAATGCAGAACAAATGTACACACATTTTTCAAAGGTTCTGTAACTGCTTCAAAATCTATAATCTCGTTACAACCAATGTTATACACTCATACGTAACCTAGATCAGAAAGCTTGGTTGTTTTCCTATTCTGTTCTAGGATTGTCCTTGAAGACAAGCCTTGAAGATTTGACCTCAGTATCTAAACTTGTTATTTATCTACTTTGCACTTTTCCAGGAAATTAGAGTTAACAGCTTAATTTTAAAAGCCCTTCTAGGAGTTCCCGCTATGGTGAAGTAGGTTAAGAATCCGACTGCAGAGGCTAGAGTCACTGTGGAGGTTTGGGTTCAGTCCCTGGCCCAGTGTTGCTGCAACTGCAGCCATAGGTTGTAGCTGTAACTCGGATTCAGTCCCTGGCCTGGGAACTTCCACGTGCCACAGATGCAGCTGTAAAAATAAATAAATAAGTAAAAGCCCTTCTCCTTACTTTTTTTGGGCGGGGGCTCACCATGGCATGTTTAAGTTCCTGGGCCAGGGATCAAACTTGAGCCAGAGCAGTAACAACGCTGGATGCTTAACCCAGTGAGCCACCGTGGAACTCCTCAACTTACTTTATAAGTAGGCTTTATCCTAATAAACTAGCAGCTTACATCCAGGACCCCGAAGAGGCTTGCTAGACTCTACCCTTCATAGAACTTTAGTTTTTCATTAACAGATTTAGCCAAGTAATGAAACAGATTTACAATTCCATTTAAAGTTGGCAGTATTCAAAAGTACTTTCATGTGAAGCAGCAAGGTAACAGTTATTAATACTCCTACACTTAATGTAACTTTTAACTTTAAAATATTTTGAGTATTTCTCATTTCAGCTTCCACATGTAAACAGGTTAAGCATTATTATCTCTGAAAAACCAGAAGGCTAAATACAGAGAAATTAACTGACTTACCATGAAACACAATGATAGAAACGGGACTAAAACCCAATATTAAAACTCAGGATATTTTCTCTAAACCGTAGGAACTTAAAAAAAAAAAAATTTCTCTGTATCTCCAAAATTCAAACCTTTAAACACAAGCAAATTTTCCAGAAAAGATTTCTCTTCAAAAACTCCAAAAATGATATGCACACGGTTCTGATGGCTATCTCAGGTAGGTGAGAATACTTTCAGATCACATCACTACCCCAGACTTCCACAGCACATTGTATTTTCACTTGACTTCTCTTAATTAAACATGAAAATTAATCTGTCATTCTTAATCCAATTATACAAATGAAGAAATTGAGGCGAGGTTCATAGACTTGCTAATTTGCTCAAGGTCACATAGTGTTAATCAAAAAATTAAAACCCAGGTGAAAGACTCCAAGTTTAGGCTTTTTCTACATAACTTTTTCTGGTCCTTTATTTTCATTTTAGTCAGATTCATTTCCAGCATACTCAATACAAAGCAATTTACTCCTCTAAAAATCTGCTTAAACAGACTTGCATTAGCTTTTAAGACTTAGGTATTAAAAAATATTTATAGCTTCAATATTTTACCAAACCCTAAAAATATAAACATATAACAATATGCCAATCTACTGCAAGACCCCCATCTATATATAGCTACCTACTATCTTTTGCAGATAAACATACAGTATGAATTATTAACCACTCCAAATAGCCTTTTTGATGACTAACACTTCTGTTCATAGGCAAGCTTTTTATTTTCTCGTAACTTATTAAATAAGTTTTCTTTTATGGTGATCATAGTTGATGTGCTGTACAAACCCAAAGCATCAGAGATTCTGGAAGACAGATGCTTACAGGTTATCTGCATGACTCATTTCTACCGTCAGTCCAGCTCCTGTGGGACCAGTTTTCTCTCCAAGTACCCCTGGGTCCTGAGCTCAAATGTGTCAGAAATCTCACTCGATTCCAAATCCTAAAATAAAATTATATTATTTAAAACACATTTTAATGGTAATTTTGGAAGTCTCATTTTCATCTAAGCATCTACTATACTTTAAGAACAACAGAAAACAGTGTCTCCAGTAACATTCTAGTTTGACCATTATGTTTAAGTTCCTTTCCTATTTCCCTTGACCAAGCCCTATGGGAAGCTAACGTTTGTTAAATGAATGGGCAATGAGGGTCACACCCAGTTCTGTTTTAACACACCAACAACTTTCGATGTGCCGAAGAGTTTAAGTTACACAGACAGGCTACTATGAAGCAAGGAAGCGAGCCCGTATTTCCTGCTTAAACATATAACTGTTTTTGAAGAAATGAGTTGTTTTGAAAAAAGATGGGCCCCGCGCTTAAAGCTAGCGTAAATAAACAGAAACACGTGGTCTGCGGAGAGACACCATCAAGTGCCAGCAGTTTAAGGAAAAGGGCCAGGCTATTGCGGGGGAGCCGCAACCACCGCGGAGCGACCCCTCCCACGTCCGGATTCCAGGCCTCAACAAGCTCTCACCACTGGACTCTCGGAAACCGGAACGCACAAACCTTCAAGGCTCCTTCCAAGCCTATTCTGCCCATTCTTCCCACCGGATTAATCCTCTCCCGGCTACCGCCCGCGATACAGGAAGCGACTCCTAAATTAGCCCACATCTGGACTCTCCAAAGCCCCACCCTGAGGATCCGAAGCTATGTTTTACCCGGGAAGAAGGAAGGAGATCCGTGAGAACAAAGGTAACGGTACCGATAGAGCTTGCTTTTCAGAATAGGTTTGGCCATAAACCTGAATTAGGCGGGAGAGAAAAAGCAGCTTTTTCTCGCGATACTTCATTGATGACGTGATACTTTCGTTCCTCTCATTGGTTGAGGATGTTGTGAGGCCGCAGGGAAAGTAGCGGCGAGGCCCCGCCCCCGTAGAGGAGCCAATCCTGAGTAGCCGAGGGGACGAACCCCGGAAGCGAAGTTCCCGGCGGCGAGTTTCCCGGCTCAAAGGTAGGTGGCTCTTTCTTTTTCGGGGTCCGCTTCCTGGTTGCTTGGCGCCACCTAAGAATTCTTGGGCTCAAAGGGGCGGGTCACCTGTCGACCCCTGCCGAGCTCTGTAAATAGGGCCGCGTCGTGGGTTCTAGGTAGAGCTGGAGCGGCTTCCTTGTTCTTAGCAGTTTGGAAGGCCTCGGACGTGACTCCCGGGCCTGGGAAGTTACCGGCGGGGACTGGTGGCCTTCTCGCTCACTCCCACTCCCCAGAGATTGAATATTCGAACTCTAGTTTTGCAAGCCTTTTCCTGCGTCGCCTTATTGTCTCCGTGGGTCCTTGGTTCAGCACATCTATATTGCTTTGTGCTGACTGCAGTAAAACGGGTTGCAGTAAAAAATAATGTGAAATTTTTGAATTAGAAAATACTGGCTTTCAGTTTCATTGAAAGTTATTCTCTCTGAACCTCAGTGCCTTCGCTTGTAAAATGGGGGTTTATGGCCTCCTCTGTACTGGGTTGTTTGTGAGGAGTTGACATAGTTTAGATCTTTAGCAAAACATAGACTATTTCTTCCTGGTGGAATATCATCAAATAGGAATCTTGATCGACTCGTTAAATCCTGAGTCAGGGATATGCACCTCGATTTGACTTTTTAAATCCACTACAAAATCTTTATATATAATTAATTTTATCTGGAGCAGTAAATTCAAATTATAAAGAGGTTTTTTTTTTTTTTTAAAGCACTGGATTTATTTCATTTTTTAAAATGATTTTTATTTTTTCCATTTTAGTTGGTTTACATGTTCTGTAGTTTTTTTTTTCTTTTTGGGGCCTCACCTGCGGCATATGGAGGTTCCCAGGCTAGGGGTCAGATTGGAGCTGCAGCTGCTGGCCTATGCCACAGCCACAGCAACGCGGGATCTGAGCCGTGTCTGCGACCTACAGCACAGCTCACGGCAATGCCGGATCCTTAACCCACTGAGCTAGCCCAGGGATGGAACCAGCAACCTCATGGGTTACTAGTCGAGTTGGTTAACCACTGAGCCACGTCGCGAACTCCAAGACTACTTTTTAAAGCAGTGAATTTTCCTAAGCCTGAAATTGCTAAAGTAGAAACAGAATAATTATTACAGATGTCATGATAAAGATATCTGCATTGATGAGACATTGGGACAAATGTCCTTAGGGGGCTGTTCCATCGCTGAGAATCTCTGACTCTTGGAAGTAGGGGTTTTTTGTTTGTTTTTAGGAACTGAAAAGTTTTGCATCTGTTCTATAGGATTTGTGTCTCTAGTTTATGAAAATCATGAATGTGCTTATCTTTTGTTATTGTGTTATAATTTAAAAGTTTCAAGCATTGTAGTTCCAGTTGAGGCTCAGCTGGTTATGAACCCAACTAGTATCCATGAGGACGCAGGTTTGATCCCTGGCCTTGCTCAGTGAGTTAAGGATCCTGCGTTACCTTGAACTGTGGTGTTGGTCACAGATGAGGCTTGGATCTGGCATTGCTGTGGCTGTGGTGTAGGCCAGCAGCTGCAGCTCCTATTTGACCCATAGCCTGGGAACTGCAGTATGCCTTAGATTCTACCCTAAAAAGCAAAACGTAAAATAATCTTTAAAAAATAGGCGTCAAGCATTAAGCACTTAGCATAATACAACATAGTATCTGAACTAATAAATTCAAAATAAATAGTTATAACCATTGACTTAGGAGAAGAAAACAACTGAAAAATAAGGAATATTAAACCATTTAAAAAAAGAGATGACTGAACTCTATCAGCTCCAATATTTGGGTGTTAATAAATATCAAAAAGTTTAGACAGCATTTATTTGTGTATGTTTGAGAGACTTATCTATGCTTTTGATAAAGCTTCAGTTACTATTTTGCTCCTAATTTTTGTATTTGTGTTTTCAGATCTTGATGAATAAAATAAAGCAGACATAATTCATCCCTGGAAAGATTATTTATGCCCTGGCATTTGAAATGCTTTATTATTTAGAATAGTAGTAAAAATGGAAAAAGAGAAAGTAAATGATGATGGAAAACCAGACCCAGAGGACTCCTTGGACTTTTCTGAACACTTTAACCAACTTGAATTGTTGGAAACACATGGACACCTTATTCCCACTGGTACCCAAAGTCTCTGGGTAGGAAATTCTGATGAAGATGAGGAGCAAGATGAAAAAACTGAAGAGTGGTACCAGTTGCAAGAAAAAAAAATGGAAAAAGATCCAAGCAAATTGCTTCTTTGGGCTGCTGAAAAAAATCGGGTAAAGGATAAAAAAGAACAGTTAAAGAGGAAACCTTTAACTTTAGTAGAAAAAGCTGTGGGAGTTCCCATCGTGGCTCATCGGGTAATGAACCCGACTAGTATCCATAAGGGTGCATGGTCAATCCCTGGCATCGTTCAGTGGGTTAAGGATCCGGTATTGCCGTGAGCTGTGGTGCAGGTCGCAGACGCGGCTCGGATCCCATGTTGCTGCGGCTGTGGTGTAGGCCAGCAGCTGCAGCTCCAATTCGACCCCTAGCCTGGGAACCTCCATATGCTGTGGGTGTGGCCCTAAAAAAAAAAGGAAGAAAGAAAAAGCCAAAAGATCTGTCCCTGAACTTTGCTTTGGTCTGTAACATTGAGCAAATCTGATCCTCTATCTTCTTATCTATAAAAATGGCCACCATAATATCTGCCTCTTTTATATAAGATTTTGAGGATCAAATGAGGCATTGTATGCGAAAGCACATAGTAAGCAACAAAGTGACATATGGGTATTTTGCGGGGGGGGCTTTAAGGATAATTAACTATAAAGAGAGCAAGCAGTCATCCATAATTTTGAATAATTTTTACTAAGTCATTACAATGATCTTAAAGACAAGTGTCATTTAAGAAAGGATGGGAATTAACATCTGTTAAATACCAACTATACCGTGTGCCTTACTACATTTTTTTTTACTGAAGTATAGTTGATTTACAATGTTGTATCAATTGTTCTGTACTGCAAAGTGGCAAAATGATTCTGTTATACATATATACACACTTTTTAAAATATTCTTTTCCATAATGGTTTGTCATAGGACCCTGAATACAGTTTTCTCTGCTGCACAGGAGGATCTCGATTATCCGTTGTGTATAATACGTTACGTCTGCTCACCCCAGCCTCGCATTCCACCCCTTCCGCACCGCCACCCCCGTCCCCCTTGGAAACCACAAGTCTCTTCTCCTTGTCTATTAGTCTGTTTGTTTCATAAATAAGTTCATTTGTACCATATTTTAGATTTCACATATAAGTGATATCATATGGTATTTGCCTTCCTGACAAACTTCACTTACTATGGATAATCTCTGGTTGCATCCATGTTGCTGTGAGTGGCATTGTTGAATTCTTTTATATGGCTGAGTAGCCTTACTGCATTATCGATTTAACCCTCATATATTCCTATAAGATAGGCAATATTTTTCCCTTTTACCCATGAAGAAGTTGAGATTTAGGAATATTAATTTACCCAGAGTCATCCAAGTTGGATGATCTTAAGATCAGAATTCTATTCTTCCCGCTTGGCCACTTCTACCTTCTTTTACTCAGCTTCTCCATATCTGTGTTAATAAACTAATAACTAAAAAAGCCTTGCATTTTTAAATAGCTTTTTAACCCAGCTGCATCCACCAGAGGTCCTAGGACCAAACTTAAAACCACTGCCTGGAAACATGTGTCTCAGATTGTTTTATTTATTTATTTATTTATTTATTACTTATTTGCCTTTTTTGTCATTTTAGGGCCGCACCCGCAGCATGTGGAGGTTCCCAGGCTAGGGGTCTAATTGGAGCTGTAGCCACTGGCCTACGCGGCAGCCACAGCAACGCAGGATCCGATCCACATCTGTGACCTAGACCACAGCTCACGGCAACGCCAGATCGTTAACCCACTGAGCAAAGCCAGGGATCGAACCCGCAACCTCATGGTTCCTAGTCGGATTCGTTAACCACTGCGCCACGACGGGAACTCCATGTCTCAGATTGTTTTAGTTGGAAGGAATCGGGCTTCTTAATCTCTAGATTTCCTCCTTACCATGGCATTCTACAGATAAAAGAAGTTTATTTTTTCAGGTTCTATACTTTGTAAAAGTATATTGTTTTGATAACCTTACTATGGAAAGATCAGTCTGTTCCATTATTATGCCTTCTTCACAGATGAAATATAAAATGTTAAATACCATTCTAGCCTGTATTATTCACCTAGGACCACAGCTTTTGTGCACTAGGACTTCCCTGGACCAGGAGTAAATGTCTGGTTTGGTATTCAGAGAATCATGTTCTTAGAATCAACAGTTTCTGGTGAATACTAACTTGTTCTTTGTTAGTCACCCTCTACCCTCAGCCCACAAAGAAAAACCTTCCTTTGATTTTCCAGTCATCTGCTAACAAGGAAGGTTTTAGCTAACTTAATTCAACCTGACACCACCAGACACTTGAATTTTCTTGGTCTGCCGTTGCATTTTGAGTTGGGTGTTTAAAGGATCTCTTACTTCCCCCTCAGCTTAGCACTGTGCGGCGACTGCTTTCAGAAAAGGCCACCCACGTGAACACTCGTGATGAAGACGAGTACACCCCACTCCATCGAGCAGCCTACAGCGGACACTTAGACGTGGTTCGCGAGCTGATCGCATACGGGGCGGACGTTCATGCAGTGACCGTGGACGGCTGGACACCTCTGCACAGTGCTTGTAAGTGGAATAACACCAGAGTGGCTTCTTTCTTACTGCAGCATGACGCAGACATCAACGCCCAAACAAAAGGCCTCTTGACCCCCTTACATCTCGCTGCTGGAAACAGAGACGGCAGAGACACCCTGGAACTCCTCCTGATGAACCGCTACATCAAACCAGGGCTGAAGAACAACCTGGAAGAGACGGCGTTTGACGTCGCCAGGAGGACAAGTATCTATCACTACCTCTTCGAAATTGTGGAAGGCTGCACAAATTCTTCACCTCAGTCTTAACGGTTCTAATAACTTCCTTGAGTTTCTCCGTCCCAGTGCCTCCTTTAGTGTAAGATGTGAAATATCCCCGTAATACAAGGTTGCCATCCAGTGTCTTAAGACACTAATTCAGTGGCACTCAAGATAACACCCTTCCAAGTGGATCGCCTGACCTGGATGTCAGAACATACTAGAAAATTGTTTGGATCTATCTTACGATGATTTCCGTGGAGTTTGTGCTTTTTATCAAATCCTTTTAACTCACCTATACTGAAAAACTTGTCACAGGTTGTACAGAAAACTAATGATATTTTTGGTGCTGACCCAAAGAGAAATGTATTTTTAAATATCCCCACCCTAGATCTTTGTTGAGTATTTAGTATATTGACATGTATTTTTATAAGGCAAGGAAACTCAGAATTCCATTGAAAAGTCTTAAATACACTGGTGCAGTTCAGCAGCCTTCTCTGCATTACCAATAGCCATTTGCTTTCATTGGAAACCGTAAGATTCAAGTGACTTACAGAAAAAAACCTAAATCGAGAAACCTAAATCTTTGTCCTTTGGAACCTAGAACGTTTCTGGGAAATAGTCAGCTAGATGTTTAATCCACGAATGTCCTATCCTGGCCCGCTCGCCGCGATTTACACAGTCCTGTGGACTGTCCTACCTCGCCCTGTCCAGCCTGCATCATCCTTCCTGCTGGTGAGTCAGCAGGACCTTTCAGACACGCCCACCGCCGTACCTTGGCCTCGGAGGCCGTGGCGTACCTGCTCTCCAGCTGGTTTCACCTGCCTGCTCCCGCCGATCTGGGCACTGCTCAGCTAGTCTCTCAAGTTCACAGGGAAGTGTTCTTTTCCAGGGTCCTCATGCTATACAAACGACACCAAGTGACAAGGGAAGGGAAATTCCAAGAATGCGGGAATGATGATTCTAGGGGAGCTAGAACCCCAAAGTGGCTCGAGCTCTTTTTAAGGGCCACAGTGTGGATAGCAACAAAAGCTTAAATATATATATTCCAAAAAAAATAAATAAACATT
Organism: Catagonus wagneri; assembly: GCA_004024745.2. Taxonomy (NCBI): domain Eukaryota; kingdom Metazoa; phylum Chordata; class Mammalia; order Artiodactyla; family Tayassuidae; genus Catagonus; species Catagonus wagneri. Next base: position 2,261,759 of record PVHT020000035.1, on the reverse strand, counting down.
TTGAACAACCAAAAAAAAAGCATAAGTTCCTTTGTTACCTGCGTATCTCTTCCCTGGATCCACAACATGTTTATTCATCCAGCATATATTTATCAAGTGTCTATTCTTTCTAGCAGCTGTTTCCCATTGGCTGCTTGGCCCCTCTGTGACTAAGCGAAAGGGTTTTCTCTTAACTTCACAATACCAGAACTAATGGGAAAGGTAACTAAACCAATGGCCTTTTTCTTTGGTTTTATATATATATGTTTAGGGCTGCACCTGTGTATGGAAGTTTCCAGGCTAGGGGCCAGCCACAGCCACGGCAACATGGGATCCAAGCTGCATCTGTGACCTATGCCACAGCTTGCGGCAGCAATGCCAGATTTTTAACCCACTGAGCGAGGCCAGGGATCGAACCTGAATCCTAATGGATACTAGTCGGGGTCTTAAGCCGCTGAGCCACAACGGGAACTCCATGGTTATATTTTTTAATGTCCACCAAGGTCTGTCTCACTTGAGCCAGCCCAGATGACCCAGTCACCCTAGACTAAAAAATACCATTATTGTATCAAATACGTGTGACAGTTTTTAGGTTAGAACAAAAGTGGATCTTCTCAGAAAATTAGAGATGACATGTGAACTGAATCATTGTGACAAACAGAATCTGAAAACTTAGGAGAGCTTCAATTATTTTGTTATCTCTGGCTGGGAGATGCCTCAGTTTCAAAGTATCAATATTTATGATATCAGCGTTTTGACAGAAAGTGAGAAGTGGCCTTCTGTTTAATCTGGCCTAATTTAGTGATAGCAAATGACAGAGTACAGCTGGCTAAATAAGGCTGTCTTATTATCTGAAAGTCACAGAGCCCGGGGCTCCTTACTTGGGACTGAGTTGTAGCCATGGTTCTTATGTAAGCTCTCCACTTAACTATGGCTCCAGAGGAGCTGCTTTATTTCTAAGAAGCTGAGATGTGACTTCTCCCTTATTTTCAGACCTGAGAACAGAATTTGTATTGTTCACCACTTTTATACTTTTCTTAGTAATTTTTTAATTTTTATTTTTTGGCTGTGCCTGTGGCGTGGGAAAGTTCCAGGGCCAGGCATCGAACCTGAGCCACATCAGTGACAATGCCGAATCCTTAACTGCTAGACCACCAGGGAACTCCCTCCAGTTTTCTTTAAGAAGGCTAAAAAGCTCTGTTTGCAAACAAAAAATTCTCTAGTCTGATAGAGTTTATCCAGACTTTTAAGTAAAATCCATGTGTTTCATAACTAAACGCTCACTTGTGATGAACTTATATGTTTGAGGAAGAGGTGACTTTTTGTCATTGTTCAAGGGACCCATCATCATCCATAGGCCCACAGTGAAATGAGTTGGCTTTGCTTTTATAAATCTTAAATATGCTTCTCCAGGGTGCTTTCTGGCTTACAACCTTCCATAGTGATGGGATTTAGCATTTTTATACTATGGATGTGAAAGCATCCATTTATTTCTATTCACTGGCAGCTATTATCACATCTACAACTCTTTTAGAAAATCATGATCAGAGTTCCCATTGTGGCACAGCGGAAACGAATCTGACTAGGAACCATGAGGTTGTGGGTTCGATCCCTAGCCTTGCTCAGTGGGTTAAGGATCCGGTGTTGCCGTGAGCTGTGGTGTAAGTTGTAGACGCGACTCGGATTCCTCATGGCTGTGGCTCTGGTGTAGGCCGGCAGCTGCAGCTCTCATTTGACCCCGAGCCTGGGAATCTCCATATGCCATGGGTACGGCCCTAAAAAGCAAAAGCAAAAAAAAAAAAAAAAACAAAAAAACAGGGAATCTAGGAATCTGTGCTGGAAAAACTGAATAGCCATATAGCTATTTGGGGAAAAAAATCAACTCATTTATAGACAGCAAAGCCATGGTTACAAGGACTGCAGTTGGATTATAAAAGGTCAGTAAGAATCTCTTGGAAATGCTGGAAGTGTTCTGTATTGTGATTGTGTTAGTGGTTTTACAGGTATATTCACCTGTCAAAAGTCATTGAGTTCTATAAATGGAATGCAGTTTTTATGCGCAAGTTATACTTCAACGTGTTTGATTTTTAAAAGCTGTCATCCAGAGATGACTCATCTCACCCTTTTGTTATTTCACTAGCAAGGAGGGATATCTGAGGATCTTCTCCCCTGATTCCAGGAGAATAACTTCCTGGGGACCTGCAGAGTCTTGTGAGTGATCTAAAAATTATACATGTTGCCAGTTCACCGGAATTTTAAAATACCAAGCAAAAAGCCCGTTGTAATTGCAAGGAGCAATTTCTCCATTAAATGATAGCGTAGGAAACTCGAGTTCCTGTTGTGGCTCAGTGGGTTAAGAATCCAATTAGGATCCATGAGGATGCAGGTTCCATCCCTTGCCTTGCTAAGTAGGTTAAAGGATCCAGCGTTGCCATGAGCTGTGATGTAAGTCGTAGACGCAGCTTGGATCTGTTGTTGCTGTGGCTGTGGCATAGGCTGGCAGCTGTAGCTCCATTTCGACCCCTAGACTGGCAACTTCCATATGTCGCAAGTGCGGCCCTAAGAAGCAAAAAGAAAAGAAAATATGGTTTAGCTATGATAAAAAGGATTCTGTTGGCTTTTAAAATAATTTAGATTAAAATCTAGAATAGCATACCAAAGTGATTATAACATTTACTCTAAAGAAAAAACAATAGTATTAAACATTCCATTGCTTGCTCAATTGCCTTATTACTTAAGCAAAAGAAAGATTGAGATGACTTCTGGAAACTTGTTTGAAATCTGCAGAATTAAATACAGAATGTAAAATTTAATCTACCCGTATTTTTACTAATATTCCATTAAGTAACGCAAAATAATATATTACCCTGGGCAATATATTGTTTTATTTCTTTGATAAAGACTTCATTTTTTTGCATTAAATAATTCTTTTTTTTTGCTTTTTAGGGCTGCACCTGCAGCATATGGAAGTTCCCAGGCTAGGGGATAAATTGGAGCTGCAGCTGCCAACCTACACCACAATCACAGCAACACAGGATCCGAGCCAGGTCTGTGAGCTACACCACAGCTCATGGCCACATCAGATCCTTAACCCACTGAGTGGGGCTGGGGATCAAACCACATCCTCATGGATACTAGTTGGGTGCATTACCACTGAGCCACAGCAGGAACGTGCCCCCCACCTTTTTTTTTTACATTAAATTTAATTTTTTGTTACAAGAAAAATTTAGTCTTGGGTTTTGCCTCCATCTAGTGGGTATTTTCTCTTTTTCCTTTAACTAAAATGAAAAAATAAAGCCATTCTGTTTTTATTCATTTTTAATTTTTTGGAATTAAAAAAAGTAAGGAAAAATGGTAATCACAGTTCAAGGGTAAAACAGTACATTTTATACTAATTTTAATCAATGTTTTATTCCCAGGAAGATCTGAGATGGTGTATAATTAGTGGCATGCATGTAACAACTGGAAATAGAAAATAAGAAGCCAATTAGGAAGTTCCTGTCGTGGCGCAGCGGAAACGAATCCAACTAGGAACCATGAGGTTGCAGGTTCGAACCCTGGCCTCGCTCAGTGGGTCAATGATCGGGCGTTGCCGTGAGCTGTGGTGGAGGTTGCTGTGGTTGTGGCATAGGCAGCGGCTACAGCTCCAATGAGACTCCTACCTTGGGAACCTCCATATGCCACACGGCCCTAGAAAAGGCAAAAAGAAAAAACAACAACAACAGAAAACACAAAACAAACATCCTGATTTTTAAAAATGGAAAAAGGACTTGAATGAACATTTCTTCAAAGAAGATACACAAATGGCCAATAGAGAAAAAGAGATCGCAATAAGATAATTCAATAAAAAGTCTCTAAAATGAAAGACATGAGTTTCTAGATTGGAATGAGCTGCTGAGTGCCCAGCAAAATGGTTGATTTGTACTTGCATCAAGATGTACCATCATGGAGTTCCTGTCATGGCGCAGTAGTTAACGAATCCAACTAGGAACCATGAGGTTGCGGGTTCAATCCCTGGCCTTGTTCAGTGGGTTAACAATCCACGATCTGGCATTGCCGTGAGCTGTGGTGTAGGTGGCAGATGCAGCTCAGACCTGGCATTGCTATGGCTCTGGCGTAGGCTGGCAGCAACAGCTCCTATTTGACCCCTAGTCTGGGAACCTTCATATGCCTCGGGTGCGCCCATAAAAGGACAAAAAGAAAAAAAAAAGGATCATCATGAATTTTCAGAACAATGAGGACAAAGGGAAGATCCTCCATGTTTCTAGAAAGAATACATCCTATCCAAAGGGTCAGGAATAGAATGGCAGTATAATTCTCCTTGCCACAATAGATGCCAAAAGACAACAGTGCAATGACTAAAATTCTGAGGGAAAATTCTTTCCATCTAGAGTTCCTTAACCAGCTAGACCCCTACTTTAGTGGAACATAAAATAAAGACACTTTTAAACCTGTGAGGACTTGGGCATTTTATCTCCCATACACAATTTCTCACAAAGCTCCTGGAGATATGCTTCACCAGATAAGTAAACCAAGAAAAAGAAGAAGATAGGATCAACAAAGCAGGGGTTCGATGACGGTGAAGGGAAATCCTTAGATAATAGCTGACTAAGGAGCTGTCACAGGTCTGGAGAGCAATCAGCACAAACTGAAGCAGATCAGAGCTCTCTTTGGAAAGGACTTTTTCAAGATGATGAAACTAATTTCCTCATATGTTTGAACATATTAAGAGGTTTAACAAGGAAAGTTTGGGAATTAATTAGTGATAAGGACATTAAAAATCAAGCAAATTAAAATGCAACGCAATTATTGACTGCAGGTAACTTAAAATGAGTGTACAGAAAGAGGAGTTCCATTGTGGCTTAGCAGGAATGAACCGGATTGGCAGCCATGAGGATGCAGGTTGGATCCCTGGCCTCACTCAGTGGGTTAAAGGATTCAACATTACCTGTGAGCTGTGGTGTAGTCGTAGATGCGGCTTGGATCTGGCGTAGCTGTGGTGCAAGCCGGCAGCTGCAGCTCTGATTCTGCCCCTAGCCTGGGAACTTCCATATGCTGCTGGTGCAGCCCTAAAATGGAAAAAATAAGAAATAAAAAAATTAAAAAGGGCGTACAGAAAGAAAAAGTGACCTGAGGTTATTACGTGTTGGATAAACTCAGCCACAACTAGCGTTTACATAGCCATGGTCGTGAAAACTCTCTAGCCAAAATTTCAATGTATCTGAGTTGGGGGTTTGAGGGTGCAGTATGTATGCGTGAGGTGGGAACCATGGAGAAGATCTAAATCCTCATCTTCTATAGGACGAAATCAAGATATGATACCTAAAACTGAAAAATATGAAAAGCAGCAAAATAAACCCTTGGTCGTGTGGCTGTAAATACTGAACCATGGGCCAAAAAATTAAAAATGAATAAAAACAGAATGGCTTTATTTTTTCATTTTAGTTCCCTCTGGAGTAAAATGCAGGCAGATGGGGGTCCCCTGTATTTGGCTACAAACCTTGTAGAGCTATTTAACTTTGCGTGTTTAACTTTCATAAAAGTAAAACCATAATGTAATTCACTTTTTTTTTTTTTTTGCTCTTTATAAGGGCTGCACCCTCAGCACATGGAAGTTCTCAGACTAGGGGTTGACTTGGTTCCACAGTCACAGCAACGCAGGATCCAAGCCACATCTGCTACCTACACCACAGCTCAGGGCAAGATCGGATCCTTAACCCACTGAGGGAGGCCAGGGATGGAACCCACGTCCTCATGGCTACTAGTAGGGTTGGTTACTGCTGAGCCACGACTGGAACTCCCATAATGCACTTTTTTAAAGGACTGCAGAAACAAAACAAAAAGCAGCCTCACTCTCCAAGTGGAACTCTAGATTCTCCTCTTTGCTATTCAAATCAAACTTTTCTGAATTTTTGTCTGTAAAGTTATTCTATGGATTGAAACAGAAATACGAAATGCAAAAGCGCTTGGATACAACAAGAGTCGTTTAATAATAACAAGAATTTACAATCCCCAAATCAGGACTCCTTAACATTCATTCATTCACTCATGCTCCGTGCCTAGCAGGAAGCAGGACAGTTTCAAGGAGAGCGCTGCGTGAACCCAGAGACCCTACCTTGAGCTCACCTGCCTAGTCCCAGATCCCGCCCCTACTTCTTCCAGGTGGTGAGCCAAACTTTTCTGAACTCAGATTCCAGCTGCGTCGCTTCTTGCTGTGTTACCTCAGACAATAGCTTTAGCTTTTCTGAATCTCAGTATCCCTGTTGGGGACTAGGAAAGCCTGCCTTTCAAAATTGGTGTGAGAAACAAAGATGAATGGAAAATTCTTCACTTTGGTCGGTAAGTAATCGCAGCTCCCCAACTGCAGCGCCTACCTGGGAGCTCAGGACACCTGGTGACGCTCCCTGGAGAGCTGTCGGAGGCGGGGAGGATCCGCAGTCACCATGGCAACCTGAGACGCTTCGCGTTCCGGGCAGAGTTGAGAAGGCCAGCCTGCCAGCAGCCGGCGGGGAAGAAGACTCCCCGAGGCATGAGGGGGGAGGAGGCGGTGACAGCGGTGGCGGTGCCCGAGGCGGGCCTCGACCCGGAGCATCCTCGGCAGCCCGCAGGCCTGGGGTACGGTGCGTGCGGGGAGCCCGGCGGCGGCGGCCCCCAGGAGTCCCGTAAGCAGTGTGAGTTCCCTTCCAGTCGCGGACCCCGCGGGAGGGACTGCAGCGTGGGCAAGCGGTGAAAGGGTAACTGGGACAAACCGGAGGGAGACTCCCGGAAGCTGCAGTTTTTGGAGGGAGGGAGTAGAGCTGTTGCTTGGGCAAAGGCAGGAGTGATGGTTTTGTGGCTAAAGGCATCTGATCCATTTCCCCAGCCCTCCTTTATACAAGGAGGTAGCCTCCAACTTAACAGATAGTGGCACTTGCCTGGAAGGTATTGAAAAAAATTGTGTGTGTATCAAAAACATTAAACTATAAATAGATTTGCTATTTTAATATAAATATATAAATATTAACATTAAAATATCAACTTCTATCTAATGAAAATACGTTTAAAATTAAAATACTACATTCTATGTAAAATACAACCTATAAATCTGTTTTACCTATAGTCAAAAATGAAATTTATTTTTTAAAATATATAAATAATACATACACACACGGAAACATGCAGATCGTTTTTGTCAGTACCTTCGTTTTACAAACCAGGAGGTCTAGGTTAAAGAAAAGGAGGCGGCTTGCCTACCATCACTCGAGGCTGGAGAAATCCTTATAACACTTAAACTCCCATCTCTTAGATTCTCAGTTAAATTACGATTACCTGACCCATTTAGCATCTCACGGTTCTGGGCCACGTTTGAAGGCACTGCTGTTGTTTCGACCTTGCCCTGCCCAACACACAAACAATATGCGGCAAAAGTAAAGGTAGTTCTGGTTCATCGTCACAAATCAAGGTGGTTGAAACTTGAGTCGGCGCTGGGTCGAAGTGCACATCCCTCCTGTTCCATAAATTTACAGATAATACACAGCCCCCTGTGTGCCCCACAGGTTTTCAGCAGGTGCTAAGGAATGATGCTGCTGAAAATAACAGGCCAAAGGGAAAGACGAGAGGTTCCAGCGCCTCTTTAATTGCCTCTCAGGAGAGCCGCCCTGGAGTTTTCTTGGACCCCTGGGTGCCTGGGCGCTGAGGGAGAACTGGGGAGGGAGGCAGGGGCGGGCTAAAGCGCTTAGCTTCTGGCCTCAGCGGACCACACCCCCTTCTCAGGGCGATAATTTCTCCCGGTAGCAGCTGCCTGGCCAAAGGGCCACTTCCCTCTGCATCAGCCACAAGATGCCTGACTATGACACCTCATTCCTGTTATTCTCAACAGCATGCAGAGGTCAGGTTTAGAGACCAGGAAGTCATAGGTCCATCAGACGTTCACTACTACAGTTCAGGTTTAATCTTTTTTAAAAACGTGATCAAATACTGCTAGCCGGTTCTCTATTATGTATCTGGGTTGCAGGGTCCATGCGTATATCTGTCTTATTCACTGCTGTGTCCTCTGCCCTGAGCCAAATGCCTGGGACAGGATAGGTCTTTAATAAGAATTTATTGAATAAATGAGCATTTTCTTTGGACTGATAAGAAAAACTCCATATATTTCTTCATAATACCTAAAAGGTACGGAAACTTTGTCCCACAATATAAAAGCCCCCCCACCCCCAGTTAAGAGTTATGATGGATGCAATCTTTCCAGACTAGAGTCTGCAGGATGAATTGTCTGCCTTTTGTATGGAAGGATTTGTCTTTTCGTTATTTGTTAGGTAATGGCTAGAGGTTTGGGCAGAATTTATAAGTAATTAACTTTGCTAATGTCTTTGTAGGGAAGAAATTTTTATACTGTGAGCCACACAGGAGAGTTAAGGAAGTACTGGAAGAAGAACTTTATATTAAGAGAGATGAATGCCACATTAAAAATCCCCCTGCAGGTAATCTCTGTGACAAATAATGTGTATTCGTGAAATGGATGTGAAATTACCTACTCGAGGGCAAAGCGATTATTTTATTACAAAACCATGACTGCCAAAAGAAAAATGTCTCCTTGGGACATTCTTGAGCTAATGTTATAATTGTTTGGCCTATGTCCAAATAAACTGTTGTATTTAGGGAGAAAATGAGTTAGGTATCAGTATCTGCACGACTATCCCTCATTTTTGGCGGAGTTGTTTCTATATTTAGTGACAAGTAGAATTTTTTCCAAATGACCTGTAAAGCACAATAACGTCTTCAATCCTTATCTGTAACAGGTATGACCTGTTACAGTGGTTCCCAAAGTTTAGACTGCAGCAAAATTATCTAAGAATCACCCGTTAAAAGCAGACAGCTTGCCCATAGAGTAACTGGCTCAGTAAGTCTAGCAAGGGTCCCAATAATTTGCATTAATTCTTAGAACTACTAAATTCCAAGGGGGCGTTGATGATAATAGTCCAGGCACCCCACTTTGCAAAGCACTGACCCAAAAGACTCTAAGTCATTTAAATCGGTCAAATCATCTAAGGACTTTATTCCACTTATACATAGTATATGAGTTATATGGTCTGGGACTTGATAGCTCTCACTGAAGGTTCATTTGAAAAATGCTCTGAAGAATCTCTTGTAGATTTTGTTTTGAAACTGTTGGAGTCCCTCATTTTCATATTTCCTTCTCAGTGATTGCTTGGTGCATATTTCATACTTTGCAAACCATGAGATTTCTATTGCAACACTCTTGGATCCCAGAAGTTCCCTGAAGAAATGAAAGCTGCAGAATGAGCTCCTACATTGTTTCTCTGAAACCCAACCTACATATACTATTTCCCTGGTTAAAAGAAAAAATTTTTAAGTCTATACTATTATATTTTGGGCTAGCGTCATTATCTTCCCAGACTACATAAAAGCTGATTTATACACTAAATGGATATTGTCTTATTCTTATTGGATACATTTGATTATGAGATGGTCTGAATGACTAGGAAATATCATTTGGTTTCTAAAAATTTGTTTTCTAGGCAATCTTTTCGAATATTCTTCATGTAAAATGGATGAGGTTTGGGCTACATTTTTACAGCACCCAGCAGAGGTCGCACAGAGGTGCTATTTTAGCCTAGGAAAAAATCTTTCAAAGCTGAGCATTGATTCTGTAAGGTTAAGTTTTAAAAGGCTCTAATGAAGAAAAACAGAAACCTGCTGTATATTTTTTTTTTCCTTTTTTTTTAACAGCCAAGGGCATGGGGCTTATTTTGCCACTTAATGCATTAACCGAGCAGTTAAAAATCTCTTAAAATTTCAGCTTATTCTTCCATTAAATGAGGATCATTATCCCTCTCTCACCTGGCTTTTGTGAGGATTCATGGTAAGAAAAAGCCCTGTCCTCAGGTAGCTTATGTTCCAGTGGGAGAGATTATCAATAAGCAAGTATAGAAATAAATACATAATTTCAGGTAGAATAGGAAACTAGCACCCAGAGAGGGTGGCACACTTGTGTAGCCTAGTGCAGGGCTCGAGCAGCTGTCAAACCGCTGGGTGGTGCCTGGGGGACGGGGCTCCGCGGAGCTCTGGTTCATTGCGTCTCAGGGCAGAAAGAATTCAGTGAGAGGCAAAGTGATAGCTAAGAAGTGATTTATTAGAAGAGGACAACTGTGAGAAATACAAGCAGGTGGGAAAAAAAAAAAAAAAAAAACTTAGTGAGCTACAGTTTTTTAATCAAAGGAAGAAAAATGACGGGGGAAAGACCGCCTTCTTCCTCATTCTCGAGTAAACGGCAGACTTGCATCATCAGCTCCTTCTCCTCCTTGTCCAGCAGGGGGCAGTTTTCTTATCCTTACATGGTCAAACTGAGACTGTCTGATGCAATGGGAATGAGCAAAAAGGTGATAACATAGAGTAAAATATGCTAAATCATCTCCGGTTTCAGTATAATGTCACTGATTTGGGGGGTTTTGTGTTATGTGTGTAAAGAAGCATGTCCTTGGACTTATTAACTTACTACTCTCATTGCGCAGGATGTGGGTTTCATTCCACCACTGTTTGACAGTTCGGGGGCCTGCCTCTTGCTTCTGCTTCGTAGTTTTGTTGTCAAGCAAGTTTGCTTTCTCGAGTGATCATTAACTTACAGGGGTCTCCTTTGCTTTTTTTCTACTTACAGTCCCCTGGTGGGATTAACTATTTAATCATCTACTCTGTCCCTATCATGGGACAGAGTGGGACCCCTTCACACAAGGTTTTTAACTCCTTTAAACGTCTGATAAAAGCTTTGGCTTCTCTTGCTGGAAAACACACCTTGTTACCTGTACCTGGAATGCTGCAAAAAACTCTGAGGGGCTTGTAGGACTTCTGTAGCGGCCGATCCTCGATGTTAAGAGTAAGTAAGTACTCTTGACCCATTGTTTCTACTTCTTTATGAGCATTTGCTCTTTCACCCACCCCAGCTAGGCTTGTGCTGCCACAAGTGCAGAGAAATTGTTCTTTTCCAGATCACAGTCTCTTTATCTCTCTCTCTCCTCTTTTTTTTTGTTGGTAACAGGTGGAAGTTCCCTGGCTAGGGAATCAAACCCATGCCACAGCAGCGACCAGAGCCATGGCAGTGACCACGCCGGACCCTTAACCCATTGGGCCACCAGGGACCTTCTAAATGACCTTTCTTTTGAAGGTCAAATCCAACCCACAAGCACAACTTCTCTGCAGCATCTGAGACAATACTTTATCCTTCTCTCTAGAATGCTCTCTCAACTTAGCCTCCAGGTTGCCATGTTCCAACCTCAGGGTTTCGCTCATCCAACTCTTTCTCTGTCATCTTTACTTCCACTTCTTCCTCTTACGCTCTGAAATGTGAAGGATTTTCTCTCGCTACACTCCCTCCCTCCTATTTTGCTACTGACTCCAAAATCTCTACCTCTCGTCTCCGCTTTTCCCCTCAAAAGTCCCCAAAACCTTATCTTACTTGGATGCGAAAGTCCTCTCAAAATGAACATCCAGAACAGAACTCTTAATCTATATCCCCGCTTTTCTTTTTTTATTTTTATTTGTATTTTTCTATGGCCACATCTGTGGCATATGGAAGTTCCCAGCTAGGGGTGGATTTGGAGCTGCACCTGCCAGCCTACGCCACAGCCACAGCCATGCCAGATCTGAGTCACATCTGTGACCTATGCCGCAGCTGGTGGCAACACTGGATCCTTAACCCACCGAGTGAGGCCAGGGATTGAACCCTCATCCTCACAGATACCATGTTGGTTCTTAACCTGCTAAGCCACAGTGGGAACTCCACACATCCCAGCCTTTAAAACTCCACTCTTCAGTGGTCCTTCCCATCTCAAGAAATGGTACCACCATGCAGAGTTTAGACCTAGAAGGTAAGTCCTTTCTCCATGTTCATTCAGTGAATCCTGTTGAATCCACATTTGAAAGATATCCGAAATTTCCCCACCTACAACCTTGCCAAAACCCCCATCATCTCTTGTAAGCCCAGCAAAAGCTCCTATGACAGTTTCTACTGCTGTCCCCTACAGTCTGCTCTCTATCTCTAACAGAGGGCCCTCTTACAAACATAAAGCATTGCCTATCACCTCCATGCTTGAAACTCCCCAGTGGCTTCTTGCTATTCTTAGGCTAAACTTCAATTTCCTTGTGTGGCCTGCTCATCCCTCTGAACTCCTCTCCCATACTGTCCTGCTCCACTTAAGCCACAGAGGCTTTCTTGAAATTCTAGAACATCCCAAACTCATTCTTGCGTTTGTACTTTACACAGAACCTCAAATGTCTTCCTCCCTCTTTGAATGAAGTTTCAGTTCAAGTGTCAACCTCTTTACTAGGTTAAGCTAGAATATATACCCCAATTTACTGTCTAATCCCTTTCTGCTTTTTTCTATCTTTACCTGCAATTATACATTTATTTATATTCTTACTTATTGGCTATCTCTGTCACTAGAACATAAGCTACCAGGGGACAGGGGCCTTATTTTGTTTACCACAAATCCTCACAAAAGCCATTTGATACAAATATTATGATCCCCACTTTATGGCTGAGTAGACTGAGATTTGGAGAGAGTTTTAACTGTCCTAGATTATGCATTAAATAAGAAGATTATGCATTAAGTAGGTGGCTAAACCAGATTCCAAATTCAGGTCTGACCCCAAATTCCACTGATTTTTTTTTTTAACTCACTGTAATGTCTCTGGTGACCTGTTATGACTAAATTCAGTGGATACTGTTCTGCCCTTGGCTGGCGTGTATTTTCTGCAACATTTGACACAGCTGATGGTGCTGTCCTTAAGCCCTGCTCTTTTCTCAAGCTCCTTGATACCCACATGTCCTCATGCTCCTCTTACTTCTCTAGATATTCTTTCTTATCCCCTTTAAGAACTCTTTTTACTCACCCTCATCTTCAAATAATGTATTTATGAGGGTATTATCCGTATTCTTCTAATCTTATTCCCTTGGCACTCCCTGGATTGTTCCATCATCTCCACCGCTATCTCAACACAATGCCTCTGAAATCTGTCTCCAGGTTAAACTTTGCCTCCCCGAACACCAAGTTCACACCTCTTCCCCACCTGTTCCTTCCCATGTATCACCCATCCCAAAGAGCGGCCCAGGCTAAGGTCCAAGTTCAACACCAGAGAGCATCCTCCATACTCACTCCAGATCACATCTCTTCCACATCTAATTAGGCTGTCAGGGGTGTCTTTGTTTGGCCCAGGATCCCAAACAAGTTGACCCACATGCCAGGTTCATCTTGCAAACAGACAGACCGTTCAGCACTGTGTTTTTTCAAAATATGTGAACCAGCTGTCAACATTTTAAAAATCAGGAACTTTTACATACAGATTTAGATATCTATGTTATCTTGGGTGAAGAGGGAGGAAGGAGGAGAGAGGAATGTGACAACAGAGTTGACATTCACACCTGGCGGCAGTGGCTAGAGAAGAACCAGCCCCCTGCCCTTCTGGCTGGTCCTTTTTATACCCCGTGGACAGAAAACTGGATTCCTGGAGGGGGATTAGTTTATCCTTAGCCTGCAGCTGGACTCCGGTGGTCTCGTGGTCTTGAGAAAGCCAGAGGTGTCCCACGGGGAGGACACCGTAGTCTTGGGAAAGTAGGCACCAGCGGTGAAAACAGGATGTCGCTTGAGCAAGGTGGTCAGTCTCATGGGTCACTGTGACCTCATATTTTGTTTTCGAGGTCAGCACAATGAGCCGTTTTAACAATGAGCCCCCACGTAGCCCCTAACAGTAATAATGAATAATTATCATTATTTATCTATTATTATTCATTACACTGGCCATCTTTCACGGTGTGTCTCCTGGACAGAAAAGGTTTTACAAATTATCACTTTTAATCTTTATAACAATTCTGGAGTTCCCTTCGTGGCTCAGTGGTTAACGAATCCGACTAAGAACCATGAGGTTGCGGATTTGATCCCTGGCCTTGCTCAGTGGGTCAAGGATCCGGCGTTGCCGTGAGCTGTGGTGTAGGTTGCAGACGCGGCTCGGATCCCGCGTTGCTGTGGCTGTGGTGTAGGCCGGCAGCTACAGCTCCTGTTAGACTCCCAGCCCGGGAACCTCCTTATGCCGCGGGTGCCGCCCTAGATAAGGCAAAAAGACCAAAAAAAAAAAATCTTTATAACAATTCTGAGCTCTTATTATTCCCATTTTGCAGGTCTGAAAACTGAGGCTCGGTGGGGGGGCTGTGGGAAGTACAGTGGCCTGACCACAGTCACACAGCGCAATAACTGATACTTGAATGCAGACTTGTCAGAAGCTGATGTCTTTGCTCTTAGCCATTGGGTTATGCGTTAAAAGCCGAAATTATGTTTTCTTACAAGAAAAAAGATTTTGAAACTGTCCTGGTAGCAAAGAGGATTTCTCTTCAGGAAAAACAGAGTTGTCAAGATCTTCTCTGGGCTTAGGTTCAAACTGGAGGTAGAACAGGTTTCAGAGGCTTTACATAGACCTGTCAGACGAGCACAGTCAGATCTGCTGTCAGATGTAATGGAATCTGGGCAACCTATTGAACTCTCCGGATAAGTAAGAATTTAACTTACATTATCATTCATATATTCTTAGCGGTTCCCTGAAGATTTTTCCCCTCCTTGAAACTTAAAAAAGAGAGAGAGAGAGAGAGAGAG
>PVHT020000035.1:2230752-2244136 GCA_004024745.2 Catagonus wagneri | reverse complement strand
CCACGACGGGAACTCCCATTTTGCCATTTATTTTAAAACTATTTCTACATTTCTAAACACTCCTGTAGAGGACCATGTGAAAATAATGTATTAAGTTAATATATTCAAATTGTAAGGGCTTTTGTATTTTTCTGGCTAAAACCTGCAGAGGTTACAGTAGTCATGAAAAATTTGATTTCATACAGCATTTTCTTTCATACAGCATTTCCTTTCCCAGGGAATGTCAAAAGCATGCTGCCAAATCCATTCTTTTATGTCTGTATGTGCCTGAATGCATGGAAACTTAACTTTTGTTAAGTCTGGTTTGTTTGTTATGTTTAGTGCAGATTTAGGAAATATAAAATGTTGCTCAGCAAGTGTGGATGTGTTTGCCCTTCATTAATTCATTCAACAGAAATGTTTTGTGTACCTACAGTATACAAAGAATTTACTAGACACTGAAGGCCTGTCAAGATAATTACAAACAAAACAAAACCAAACAAAAAAAAGATAATTACAGAGCCCAGAAGTCACCGAACATGAAGTTACCTAAAATGTCCTTCCTCTGACCATGTTTACACAAAGGAAGCACAGACAATGTGTTTCTAAACTGGCTTTTCAAGCTCTAACGTTCATTATTCATGGCCCGGAAACAACACAAAACTATCTTTAAAAGACAAACTTACCTTCTCTGATAGACCAGGCCAGATCCCACTGGTTAAAACCTTCAGCATAAAGACTTGGTTTTGGCATTTTAAAATTCAGGCTAAAAACACACCTAGAAAAGTCTCTGAGTAGATGAGATTTGGGGGCATGAGAAGGGGAGGAAAAAAAGAAGACTTTCTAGAAGATTCGGAGCCTCAGGACAGGATTTCGTTCCTCTCTCTTAGCTTCTCTCTGGTGCCTGCTGCCCTTTTCCTTTACAGCTTAAGCTGCGGACACTGAGGCCCCCATGGCCCAGCTCCCTCCACCCCCACCCCTTTGTCTTCCTTCCTCCACCTGGAAAGCATCTGCCCAGAGCTGAGAAAGCTGGATTTCCCTTTAAAGAAGCCACTCCTTCAAAGGATATGCATGTTTCTTTCTGGTTCTCTTTTTCTCCAGTTGAATCTATGGCTTTCCGTAATTTCTGCATCCAAGTACCGTATTGAATCAATACCATGCTATTTTTTTCCTGCAGCCTCCAAACCCAAGTACAGTAAATACTTATGCATAACTATATTTTGCTCGGAGGGTTTTTTTCCACGCATCTGTGAGCCTATGCACTTACATTTCAGGTGTATTCTCTGTTCGGCTGTAAATCCTCAGCTCTTCCTGTGACTGCATCTGAAAGAGCACAGCTAGATTAGATGCATACCGGTCCGTTCTTCTATCTAATTTGATGTGCATTTTCTACAGAGTTCTGCCTCTAGATTTTTAACTGTTTTCCATTTGCCAGACCTTCCCACAATGTGGAACAAATCTAAATCTTTTTCCTTGGTGTCTTACAGGGCGCCGCAAGGGATACCGAATAAAAGTTTGTGGGCTCCTGGATCTGAGAGTTGATCAGCCTAGAAAAGGGAGCAGTGCCTTTCTGTCTTTAGACGGAAACTGGCTTGATCGGTGGGGGAAGATTTAGCTCAGATAGAAGGAACAGCTTCAGCTTTGTAAGGCCTTGGCAGAAGGAGCTTGAGGACTCCTCCTGGAAGGTCGCTGAAGAAGAGAGAGGAAATCAGTCTTGACAGATCACTGCTGCCCCTCCATTCGGGATCGGGGAGAGGACTTGACATTCAGTTTGGTGAGTCAGCTCAGTGACTTGCCTCTGGAAGTGGAACCCGAGTTCACGCTTAGGAAAATGATTATCTCTATAAAAATAATAGTGACCGGAGTTCCCATCGTGGCTCAGCAGAAACGAATCTGTCTAGCTTCCACGAGCACGCGGGTTCCATCCCTGGCCTTGCTCAGTGGGTTACGGATCTGGCGTTGCCGTGAGTGAGCTGTGCTGTAAGTCGCAGACACGGCTTGGATCTGGCGTGGCTGTGGCTGTGGTGTAGGCTGGCAGCTACAGCTCCGATTCAGCCCCTAGCCTGGGAACCTCCGTATGCTGAGGGGGAGAGTCTAAAAAGACAAAAAAAAAAAGAGGTAAAAATAATAACGACCATTTTTTTGCGTGTAAAGCACTTACAGCCATTTTAGCCAAGTCCTAAAATAATCGTGCAAAGTAAATATGACTGTCATCCCCATTTCCAAGGTGAGGAAACTGCGCCAGAGTGGGTGAAATCACTTGCCCAAAGACAGACAGCTAGGAGGTGGAGGAGGGAAGACTGAAACCCAGGTCTCCGAAACCCAAAGGCTGTGCCCCTACTCCTTACACGATCCAGACTCTTTCAGGGAGGGGTCAAATGGCAGTGTGTATGCCACCAGGGGCAGCCTTGGGTTTCTGGAGAATATTGGGTGTTTTTGGCTTTAGAAATGGGAAAAATAACTTAGGCGCCTACCTGAATTCACTTCTTTTCTTGACTTGGGTTACAGTTTTCTACACAGAAGATTTTTACCGAATGCTTGTTAACTGACTCTCAAGACCTAAACAAGTGATTTTAGGATATGGAGGAAAATCCAATGCAAATCACTGCTCAATGAGTTTTTATTGATGATATCAGGATTTAAGACTGATTTGCAATGCAGGGACATCACATTACACATATTGTGCTATGATGTTTTCCAGTGAGTTCATTGTTTCTTTCAAGGGGGAGAGTAAATAGCATCTCGTTTTGATGTAGAAGATTGTTGGATCTTTTGGATGAATTAACCTGGTAGCTGGGTTACATCGCCTTTGGAAATAGCTGTGCTTCTAAGAGTTAAATCAGAATCAGAGAAGACTGACTGAGTGAAATCTGTACAGTAACCATTATTTATTCCTGATCTCTCTATGTTTTGCTATTTGTATTTCCTCATTGACTTCTCATCTATTTCTTTAAGGGCAGGTTAAATTATCGACTAGTACTATAGATAGAGGTTTAATTGCATAGGGAATAATTGAATGAGTGAACTGGAATTACAGAGTAAACAAATGCTAAAGACCTTGGGTGGTTTGATTAATCAAACCAAATAAGCCTCAACCCAAACGATTGAAAAAAATAATCACCAAGTAAATACTTTAAAAATACTTTGTGCTGTAAAGAGAAGCTAATCAGGGAGTTCCCGTTGTGGCTTAGGGGTATCGAACCCAATCAGGAGGATGTGGGTTCAATCTCTGGCCTCGCTCAGTGGGTCAAGGATCCGGCCTTGCCGTGAGCTGTGGCGCAGGTCGCAGACGTGGCTTGGATCCTGCATGGCTGTGGCTGTGGTGTAGGCCAGCAGCTGCAGCTGTAATTCGACCCTTAGCCTGGGAACTTCCATATGCTGCATGTTTGGCCTTAAAAAAAAAAAAAAAGCTAATCATCATCATCTTGCTTTTGAAAATATTGACAGTGGCCCTGGAGGGGATTTGGAGCATTAAAAGGAATCTCCCCGTGGGAGGCTTGAAGCCAGGAACGCCGACCAGAAACAGTTTTCTGCCACAAGCCAAGTACTATTCGAGGCACGGAGGGCCGAGAAGTAAGACCCACCCCCCAATACCTTGATTTCCACCCCAGCATGGAGGGTGCTGAGCCATTTATAAACCAGTGGTGTGTGCTTTATTTGCAGTTCTCAGTCAAAGTCCAATCTTCTTTTGACTTGCTTCTCTCAGGTTACGTGCAGGGCCTCCTAGCAGAACTCAGAACAGTGACAGCTCCACCAACCAATTTAGCCCATGGACACAACAGAAGTTCACACTCTTTTGAGTTATACTTCTGACTCTTCCCTTTCGGTTTTAGCCACATAAAACTTTCCAGCACACAGCCTCGGGGGGGGCAGAATCTCACTCTGCCCTTTCTTCTTAGATGGATGGTCTGTGTTTACCAGTGGAAATGAGGAAAACAGTAGACCAGAGAATCCAGGAAGGCTTAAGGCAGCTGCTTTGCTGGGCTCCGTTAGTTTTGCCCTGTTTCACGTAGGAGGCCCCCAGGCTGGCCCCGGTAGACAGTTCCTCACAGACACTATATTTGGAGAAGAAAACATTACTCACGCTTTGCGGTCTCAGCTGGGGTCAGCCAGCAACATTTGTGGCAGGCTGCAGAGAAGGCAGGGGTCGGACATGGAAGCACAAGCAGCGTGCACATAGCAGACGGACATGCAATGGGGGGCCACACATCCCGCAAACAGCTCTTCTGGGCCGAGAAGAGAGAAGCGGGTTAAGTGCCCAGCTTAGGGACTCTTAACCAAGATACGAATTGCTTTTTAGTCTAGATTCTTTGTGTATAATTATCGAGTAAATCTCTACCACAGGCACATCCAACAGGTAGATTTCATTTCACAGAGGAGGAAACTGAGGCACAGAAAGGTTTTTTGAATAATTTGCCTAAGTCACTTACCTAGCGAGTGGCAGTCACTAGAACAGACCAGCTCTGCGAGCCAAACAGTGCACAGGGGCTGGAGTGTCTGGCGACCACGGAGTGGAGTGAGGGCTCAGCCAAAGGGCCACGAAGGAGGGTGGGGTCCCCAGCGAGGCAGCCTCTGGAACGAGGACGGGGAAATCGGAGCCACTAAAGACCGAGACACAAGGTGAAAAAATAAACAAAAACTTGTTCCTTAAGGGGATTCATGTAGCAAAAAGGAACCAGTAATGGAGACGTGGGTTTAATAATAATAAAGCAGAGTGGCCCCCATTTACCATGTGCCAGGCATGGCAGTGAGTGTTTTATATAGTTATGTAATCCACGTGGTCCCGAGATGAGGGTTTTAATCTCTGTTTTCCAGGTGAGAAAGCTGAGGCATAGAGACATGATATGACCCAAGATCCTATGTCTAGGGGGTGATGTGGCCAGAACTACAAACCTGCGTCCATTGGACTTCCTCCACTATGCCTCAGCCTCTGGGCCAGCATGACAAAGGATCCACTCATTGGACAACAAGGGTGGAACCAGTTGTGGGTGGTGGTTAAACAGGCACAAATGCCAGAACTATGGGAATGCAGAGGCAACCACCTGCAAAACACACAAAGATATCAAAGTGCCATGAAGTAATGGTTGATTCAACCCAAGTCTGGGACACTTGCCCATTGGGGGCTGTTTATTTCACCTTTCCAACCAATTTGTCAAGTCCCAACTCTAGTAGGCAAATCCATCATTCCAAGAAAACTCACAAAGCAATTTAAAGATTTTTTTTTTTTTGCTTTTTAGGGCCGCACCCGCAGCATATGGAGGTTCCCAGGCTAAGGGTCTAATTGGAGCTACAGCTGCCGGCCTTCACCGCAGCCACAGCAACGCCAGATCCGAGCCACGTCTGCAACCTACACCACAGCTCACGGCAACACGGGATCCTTAACCCACTGAGCAAGGTCAGGGATTGAACCTGCAACCTCATGGTTCCTAGTCGGATTCGTTTCCGCTGTGCCACGATAGGAACTCCAAGACGATTTTCTAAATACTGTATTTTAAGACTGGTTTGAAGAACAAATTACCTTCATTTGATGACCTAGAAGTGCAGTAGATCACCCAGCTAATCACTTGGGGACATGCGATAAAATGTGTGTTAGATTTTGATTGTAATTACATGACTTTCAGCCATAGAATTTAGGAAAGACTTGTTCACAGCCCCTGCTTACTGACACTCATTCACGCCACCTTCCCAGCGGCCCCCAGGCCTCTATCTCCAGCCCATGTCAAGCCCTCACATAGTGACCACATTACAGTACAGAACTGTTATTAGCTTCATCTCTGTAAGTTACCAGCCGCATTTTGCCATATAAACTGCTACCATCTGCGCTATAAAAATCACAACAGATGAGTCCATAAGAATCAGTCGATGACTGATAACGGAGAATTAGATATTTCTCGTTATCAAAGGAAAAAAGATGCAAGGAGCAGAAATGTCAGAGATGAAAAAAAAACACAGATAACTTTCAAAAATTGGTCAGTACTAATTCATACACCATCAGAAGCTCCACGAAAGCAGAACCCACGTCTCTTTCGCTTACCGTTTTGTGTCTCGCACTGAACACCATGCCTGGTACAGTTGGTGATCAGTTGCTGTGTGTCATGAGAATGGCCAGTGAATGATGAAACAAGAAATGCATAAGTGTTGAGTGTCTGCTCTCTGTCCAGGATCTTTGCTGCTAACGCACATAGGTTTTGTCCAGAGATATATGGTTTTCCTCACTTGAACTGCTAAATTAAACAGAATGCAAATGATAGACAGAAAAGCAAGGGAACATATTGACTTTAGTACTTGAATTATGAAAGTTACACAGACATAAACGTTGGAACTGATGCTTTCAAAGGAGATTTTCCCATAAAATATAATATTTCTAGGAACCACTCCTGTAGAGTGTACTTCAGGTAAGAATTCAGCCAATCCTTACTGTCCTCTTTTTCCTCTTTTCTTGTGCCTTTTCCTTTTTTCTCTGATCACTGTAACTGTGACTCTTCCAGCATCTAATACACATCATTTAAAATTTAAATTCAGGGCGTTCCCCTTGTGGCTCAGTGGTAACAAAACCGATTAGTGTCCATGAGGATTCATGTTCGATCCCTGGCCTCACTCAGTGGGTTAAGGATCCAGCCTTGCCAGGAGCTGCAGCATAGGTCTCAGATTCGGCTCGACCTGGCATTGCTGTGTCTGTGCTGTAGGTTGGCAGATGCAGCTCTGATTAGACCTGTAGCCTGTGAACGTCCATATGCCACAGGTGCAGCCCTAAAAAGCAAAAAAAATAAAAATAAAAAAATTAAATTTAGAATGATCTAAATTGCAGTTTTAATTGTAGTTCTAATTGTAGTTCTAAATTCTAAAATACGTTTCGGTTAGAGACTCTGACGCATCTTCTGCTTTCATTACACCAACAAAACTGAGTCATTTAATTTTATCAGTTCCTTATTATTTTGTGGCATGTCACCGATGATATTAAAGTTGTCTAGTCCAGCTCTTGTCAAGTATTACTATGCCTACAAATCACGTGGGTTTCTTATTAAAAAGCAGTTTCTGGAGTTCTCGTCGTGGTGCAGCGGAAATGAATCTGACTAGGAACCATGAGGTTGTGGGTTCGATCCCTGGCCTCGCTCAGTGGGTTAAGGATCTGGCGTTGCCCTGAGCTGTGGTGTAGTTTGAAGACGCAGCTTGGATCCCACCTTTCTGTGGCTGTGGTGTAGACTAGCAGCTGTAGGTCTGAGTTGACCCCTAGTCTGGGAACCTCCATATGCCACGGAAGTGGCCATAAAAAAAAAAAAAGCAGTTTCTGATACAGAAGGTCTGGGGTGGGACTGGAGATGCTGCGTTTCTAACCAGCTCCCAGGCAGTGCGATGTTGCTTGTCAGACACTGGACTCTGAATGAGTGAGGGTCTGGAAGACTGAGTTCCTCAGTTACTTGACTCGCATGGGTATGGCTTTTATATTCTGCTCTACCAAATGAAACACTGCTGGGTACATTCAATCAAATTTAGATTAAAAGAGGGTTGGGATGGAGATCCCATTGTGGCTCAGTGGTTAACGAATCCGACTAGGAACCGTGAGGTTGTGGGTTCGATCCCTGGCCTCGCTCAGTGGGTTAAGGATCCGGCGTTGCCGTGAGCTGTGGTGTAGGTTGCAGACGCGGCTCGGATCCCGCGTTGCTGTGGCTGTGGTGTAGGCCGGTGGCTACAGCTCCTGTTAGACCCCTAGCCTGGGAACCTCCATATGCCGCGGGTGCGGCTCTAGATAAGGCAAAAAGACAAAAAAAAAAAAAGAGGGTTGGATGAAAGAACATTTTCCCAACATAAACAACTTACTTACTTGTTTGCATATTTCTTTACTTTAGGATAAGATGGACAACTATTCCACTGAGAAGAAACCTCTTTCCCCCAATGTCTGGAAAACAGAAGAAACCCAAGCTTATTTCATAGTTTAGATATTTTAAAAATGTATATTAGTCTGGGGAGTTCCTGTTGTGGCTCAGTGGGTTATGAACCTATTATCCATGAGGATGCGGGTTCAATCCCTGGCCTCTCTCAGTGGGTTAAGGATCTGGCATTGCTGTGAGTTGTGGTGTAGGTTGCAGACATGGCTTAGATCCTGAGTTGCTGTGACTGTGGTGTAGCTGCTCTGATTCAACCCCTAGCCTGGGAACTTCCATATGTTGCAGGTGCAGCCCTGAAAAGCAAAAAAAAAAAAAAAAAAAAACAACAAAAGAGGGGGTATATTATCTGTAATTCTTGTTATTTGTATTAGCTCCTATCTATAAATGAATCCAAAGCAATGAAAGACTATTGGTAAAATTGCTAAATACCTGCAAACAGTGAAGGAAAATATTATATTTATTTTTAGTTGTCACTGTGGGACTACATCACACTTCTAATCCAACTTATTAAATATGTCAACTGTGATAAACCAAAGGCATGTTTATCGAGTCTTTACTTCAAGGTAAACATCATAAATATTAATCTTTCACTGTAGTGTAATTATGTTCATCCATTAAAAAAAAAAACAGGTATAGGTAAAGTTTAGTAAATAAATAATAGACAAAAAGTTTCTAACTCAGAACCATTTTAATGCTCACCTTGGTAGAGCTAGTCGTTTCTCTAGAATTTGTCCACTAAGTAGTAAGGGGCCAGGAAATTCATGAAGGGATCTTAAAAACAGTTGTGGGGGGGGGCACAATTTGCAAATACTACAATACTGCTGGGCTGAAAAGAAGTTACAAAGGAGGAGGAAAAACACCCAACCTTCCTTTTGCCCCCAATCGTCAAAAGTAATATATGAACAGTGCAGAAGAAAATGGAAAATAAAGAAAAATAAAGGAGTTCCCATTGTGGCGCAGTGGAAACGAATCCAACTAGGAACCATAGGTTGCAGGTTCAAACCCTGGCCTTGCTCAGTGGGTTAAGGATCTGGCATTGCCGTGAGCTGTGGTGTAGGTTGCAGAGGCGGCTCGGGTCTGGCGTTGCTGTGGCTGTGGCTGTGGCCGGCAGCTGCAGTTCCAATTTGACCCTAAAAAGACAAAAAAAAAAAAGAAAAAAAAGGACAAAAACGAAAAATTAAGGGAAAGAAAAAAACATCTATAATTTAATTCCCAAAGCAACTACTGATGACATGCTGAGATATTTTTATTCTTTTCCCATGCATGTTTTATTTTACATGTTTGAAATCACATTTTATAGTATATACAGGGATTTGTTTTCCCTTTTAACATAATTTCCCTTTTATTAAAATATGACAATATTTATAAATCTTTATATGTTTATACTAGTGTTTTTGCATTTATTACGCTACCTTTTTGGACATCTGGGTTTTTCAGATTTCTCATTTTTACCTGTAACCATTGTGATTTGCTTACCCCCTCCTCAACTTAAAAATTTCTTTCTCCTAGTATTTTGGTAACACACCTTTCATTCTCCTTCCTCTCTTAAGCTCATCTTAAAAACTTCTTCCATTTCATGGTTCCCAGACTTATTTCTCAGATTTCATGAAATAAATCAAGTCAGGTCAACAAACATTTGTTGCCTGGATAAGTCCCTTCCCTACTTAAAAATATTTACCCTCTGAAACAGTCAATAATCTCGAGTCAAAATCCAAACTTTTCCAGATTTAATATAAAAATTTCCACTTAGCAATACGGATTAGAACAGACCCTACACGTAAGTCAGTTCCAGCCACCGCCGTGTTTATGGAACCGTCTCATCACTGGCCACTTCAAAAACAGTGCCGCGAGCCAGTGGCTAAAACTGGAGATTACATTTTCAATTGGTCAAGACATAGAACACCAAAAACCGCCTGGAGTTGAGGCAGATAGAACACTCACTCTTCTTACAAATCTGAAGTCTCAACCTACCCCAAATTCTTACCATCAGCCTCTTTGCACGTGTGTTAGGACAACACACAAAAGGTGCAGTGGGGTGGGGAGAAGTGACTTTTATGCATTCATTAGAAATGATGTCCTGTTTGCACTTGGGCTCACGGTGAGACTTTACCAACACAGCCTCAAGGATTTCCTCCCTCATTTCCATGCTACTCCTGCCCAGTAAACACACCCCACCCTTTATTCTCAGCCTTGCCACCTGCACTGGGTGTTCCGTATTGGCTTCTCCCTTCCTGACCCCTCCTCACACACACACCCTTCCCCGCCCCACGACTGATCTCTTGACACGGTTTCCTTGCTAGGGCTTCTCTCCTTCACTTTGGGGCCCTGAGCCTTTTTTTTTTTCTTGTCTTTTTGCCTTATCTAGGGCCGCACCTGCAGCATGTGGAGATTCCCAGGCTAGGGGTCTAATCGGAGCTGTAGCCGCTGGCCTACACCAGAGCCACAGCAACGTGGGATCTGAGCCGCATTTGCAACCTACACCACAGCTCACGGCAATGCCGGATCCTTAACCCACTGAGCAAGACCAGGGATCGAACCCACAACCTCAAGGTTCCTAGTCGGATCCGTTAACCACTGAGCCACAACGGGAACTCCCCCTGAGCCTTTTGGGGTTAAATTCTGCTCTTCATTGCCCACTTCCTCCCTCCCTCCCTCTTTTTCTCACCTTCTTTTCCTTTTTTTTTGGCTGCATTTGAAAGCATATGGAAGTTCCCAGGCCAGGAACTGAATCCAAGCCACATCTGCAACCTACCCCACAGCTGCGGCAATGCCGAATCCTTAACACGCTGCACCACAGTGGGAACTCACCCACCGCACATTTTTTGACGTGGATTCAGGTACAGGGTTTTTCATGCCGAGATGGTTTATAATAATGATTTTTAAAATGACTATATAATATGATGCATCTTTATTATTATTACTAAATGAGGATTTTTGGCCATTTTTTAATACATATATGAAGAACAGATACCTCTCCAGAATTGTCCAGCTCGCAAGGTGTTCATTCCTCGAGAACTACCGCCCGCCACGCCTGTGCCCCCCCACCCCCGACCACCACCGCTCTGGACCCTGTTCCAGACAATAGCTAATTTCACCACGGTGGGCACCAGGCCCAAGATGGTCCAGGTGAATTCTTGCTGTCAAAGACTTAAAACTGGGATACAAATTCCGCTTGTCAGAAGTCAACCCTTGGACCCTTTGGTTCTGGAATTTCTCTAAGGATGCAATTTACAGGGGTGGGTTGAGTATGCTAGCAGGATGTGCCCCAAGGGCAGCAATGTTTGTTCAAACATACTTCCTGTACCTGGTGCCAAATGGACATCCATTAAAAGTTATTGCATGAAGTGACAGCTTTTGCAAGTTATTAAGCTGAAACAAGGTCTGAACCTAATGTCCTGCAAACAGCAATATAGAATAATTTCCAGGCTTTTTTTTTTCT
This sequence comes from Catagonus wagneri, assembly GCA_004024745.2. NCBI lineage: Eukaryota > Metazoa > Chordata > Mammalia > Artiodactyla > Tayassuidae > Catagonus > Catagonus wagneri. The sequence goes on along the minus strand of PVHT020000035.1, from coordinate 2,232,832 downwards.
TTTAGGGCCAAACCCGTGGCATAGGGAAGTTCCAAGGCTAAAGGTTCTGTCAGAGCCGCAGCTGCCTGCCCACACCACAGGCACAGCAATGTGGGATCCGAGCTGCGTGTGCGACGTACACCACAGCTTATGGCAACGCCGGTTCCTTAACCCTGTGAGCGGGGCCAGGGATCAAAACTGCATCCTCATAAATACTAGTTGGATTCGTTACCCCTGAGCCACAACGGGAACTCCACAATTCCCAGTCTTGTATTGCTTGGAAAACACTGTAGAAACAGCTCTGCAAGGTGATAATGTCAAAGGAGTTATGTCATAATATATCAAGGAGTTCCCATCGTGGCTCAGTGGTTAACGAATCCAACTAGGAACCAGGAGGTTGCGGGTTCGATCCCTGGCCTTGCTCAGTGGGTTAACGATCTGGCGTTGCTGTGAGCAGTGGTGTAGACCACAGACACGGCTCAGATCTGGTGTTGCTGTGGCTGTGGCATAGGCCGGCGGCTGCAGCTCCAATTTGACCCCTAGCCTGGGAACCTCCATATGCTGTTAGTGCGGCCCTAGAAAAGGCAAAAAGACTGAAAAAATATATATATGTATATGTATCTCGAAATAAAGAAAAACTGCAATCTTTTATCTTTCATTTATTTATTTTTTCTTTGTACAGCTGCACCTGCGACATATGGAAGTTCCCAAATCAGGGGTCCAATCAGAGCTGCACCTCTGATCCACACTGTAGCTTATGGCAACGCCGGATCCTTAACCCACTGAGTGAGGCCAGGGATCGAACCCACATCCTCACAGGAAAAGGTCCTTAATCTGCTAAGCCACAACAGGACCTTGGTCTTTTATCTCTTAAAGGAACACAGCAAATCCTGGGGTCCTCAGGTCAAAATCTCCTAACAGCAGTCCCCCCCACCTTTCTTCCTCAAACTGTGGGCAGGGAAACGGGTCCTTGAGAGCTTCAAGGGAACCATAGAGACAAAGCAGCTATTCAGCAATGAAGGGTGGACTCTAAAAAGGGGTGGCCAGACTGCATCTCCAGCTCACTCACATCTAATTTCTCTTCTCTGACTCCAAGAGGGCCTTCTATCCCTGTGCTGTCTTGGATGATCCTAGAAACTAAATCTTTGAACAGTAAACTCGCTCCAAGGAGTTTCTTTTTTTTTGCAGGGTCCCGTGGTGCTGCCAGGAGAGAAGTGGTTCGTGCAAGGCAGTTAGACAGTCAGGGCAGGGTTTATTCACCTGTCTTACTTTTCTTCCCTAGACCAAACGTTTGTTAAATTGAGTTAAACATTGCTAAGGGTAAACACAGACCAACAGTCTTTTCAGAGAGGCTGAAAATAATATAACCACTGTTTTTATTGTGATTTCATCCTGTTGAGTCATGCAAGGTTTCTGGGCTGTGGTTTATCTGGCCACAGTCAGTTGGGTGCAGAACTGTGTGGCTGTCCCACTGCTTTGGGAATGCTTTTTCCTTGCCGTGCATGAGCAACGTGTGTTTACCTTGCATTTCCACACTTTCCCAAAAGCATTAATAGGTCACTGATTTTGTTTACTCTAATCCAACAAGCATTCATGTTTCAAGTGCCTCAGACCTCTTTCAGAAGAAGAGTCACAGGAACGAGTGTGATGGAACCTGGTCTGACCACTTTTGTGTTCTGAATGGCTGCTTGGGGGGGAGTTTGCTGGTCAAGGCAGAATCCCCTGACTTCTGCAGAAAATTCATCTACTCTCCCTTTCTTCAGTGAAGGGTGCCTGGGAGTGTGTGAGGAGGAGGAGGGTCAGGACAGGCTGAAGGCGGAGGTAATCGGAGTCCTTTCCTCTGTTTTATAGAGAGCCGGGCTGCTCCCTGAGTTGCGAGTCTTGTCTCGAGGTAGGGTCTGATTGCCTTGAGGATGGCGACACATAAGTTCTGATGTGGAGCTGGTGCCAGAGTGAACCCAAATCAGACACGTCTAAATTCCTGAGATCGTACACAGTTTGGGCTAACTTGTTTGACCGAGGACCTAAGCAGACTTCAGGTGAGTTAAGGAGATAGTGCTGGTGAACCTGAAGAGGGTTTAGGGAGACAGGTATGATTCTT
>PVHT020000035.1:2197972-2230652 GCA_004024745.2 Catagonus wagneri | reverse complement strand
AAAAAAAAAAACAAATATTTATTGAACCCCTCCCATGTGCCAGGCATTGCACTGTGTGATATTAACAGGTTTATTTCAATGTCAAAATAATCTTCTTTTGTGTAAGTCTTGTGTTGCATAACTCTTACATGTGACTGCAAATAAACTCTAAGCTATGAAAGAGTTGTTTAACAAGAAGAATGAAATAAGCCTTACATATATTTTAAACATGGGACAAATATTTCTGACTTTAATCAGGACTTCACTACATGACTTTCTGAACATCCAAAATTTTTGCATTACTTATTCAGTCAAGTAAGAGTACAGGAAGAACTTGAGTGCATAAGAGTAAAACCCCAAAGTAAATGTCATAAATTCTCATATTGACTCTTCATAACACTATCTTTTGGGGCTGTATGTTTTTACCCTTGGATAAAAAGAAGCAATTTATAAGTCGGTATTAGTTTTCTTTCTTTTTTTTTTTTTTTTTTAATTTTTCAGCTTGCACCCGCAGCATGTGGAAGTTCCCAGGCCAGGGATCAAATCTGATGCACAGCTGCAACCTACACCACAGCTGCAGCAACACCAGGTCCTTAACCTGCTGTGCCACAGTGGGAACTCTGGTGTTAGTTTTATTTCTATCAAGGACTTAATAGGTCAATGAACAATAGCTTGTGGATTGTTGTTGATCTTACTAATATTTTTAAACTAACAATCATTTCATTCTAATCTGCCCAATTATGTACAATTAAAAAATTGTAGCTGACAAAGGATATAATCTTTATAATTTCTAACTTTTTTTGCATGCAGATTAGCCTTTCCAGCTATACCTGCTTATAGGCTGCTCTCCACTTCCTAGTTAGTGTGTCATACTGGAACTTTGCCCTTGTCTCTCTTCCAGGAAAAGAAAAGAAAAGAAAACAAAACCAAAAGATACTTGTTAGGTCAATGTTTAGTCACAGAAATCCCAGATCCTACCAAAAATAGAAGCTGGTAGCCTGGTTCACGGACCCCAGCCTGACTGAGTTTGGTGCTGGGGGGAACCTGAAGGCGGTGAGAGCACGTCTTAAGGTGTTCCCAGAAATTATCAAGTGTCTCTGGTGAGGAGCAGCAGGACAGGCTTAAAAGGAACTCTCTCCCTGGAGAAGAACAAAGCACGGGTTAAACTTTTAGGAGCCAGAGTCGGCCTGGTTCTTGTCCTCAAAGAATGCTGTCCTATATCAAATTTTGGAACTTAATAGGTGATTCTTGGACCCATTGTATATGGATCCCTCATTCATCTTGATAAAATGAGCCTTGAATTTTAGAGCTCTGTTCTACACACCTCTGGTAAATTCATGTGCCAAAAGCCTTTCCTTATACCTGATTTGTCATCATGCTTGCAATTGAAATCCAATTATTGCTGTGTAATATTTTGTGGAAATTGAGAGGCTTTTTTTTTGGCTACACCCATAGCATGTTGAGGTTCTTGGGCCAGGGATCGAACCCATGCCACAGCAGTGACAATGCCAGATATTTAACCTGCTGGGTCACCAGGGAACTCCCAGAGAGGCCTTTAATTATACAAAGAATCATTTGTCTATTGTTACCAAATTTAAAAGAATCATAGGGGAGTTCTTGTTGTGGCTCAGTGGAAATGAATCTGACTAGTATCCGTAAGGATGTGGGTTCCATCCCTGGCCTCGCTCAGTGGATCAGGGATCTGGGGTGGCCGTGAGCCGTGGTGTAGATCGCAGACTTGGCTTGGATCCTGAGTTGCTGTGGCTGTGCTGTAGGCTGGCAGCTATAGCTTTGATTTGACCCCGAGGCCTGGGAACTTTCATATGCTGCGGCCCTAAAAAGAGAAAAAAAAAAGAATCATAGAATGTTTGAAATTCTAAAGTGATTTAGAATTCATTTAGTATATTAGTAATTCCTTTGCATAAGCCAGTAGACACACTGTTTCGGCTTGCCCACTGTCCCTTCCCTCTTATTCTTCAGATAACGGCACTTCACTTTTTTTTTTGGGAAACTACCTCCTCCCCACTGAGATCTGATTAAAGTAGGGACAGTTTGGAGTTCCCGCCGTGGCTCAGGGGAAACGAATCTGACTAGGAACCATGAGGTTGCAGATTCGATCCTTGGCCTCACTCAGTGGGTTAAGGATCCGGCGTTGCCGTGAGCTGTAGTAGGTCGCAGACACATCTTGGATCCCGCGTTGCTGTGGCTGTGGTGTAGGCCGGAGGCTACAGCTCCAATTAGACCCCTAGCCTGGAAATCTCCATATGCCGCGGGTGCGGCTATAAAAGGACAAAATGACCAAAAAAAAAAATAATAATGGAGTGAAGTTCTCATTGTGGCTCAGTGGGTTAAGAACTCTATAGTCTCTGTGAAGATTTCAGTTCAATCCCTGGCCTCGCTCAGTGGGTTAAGAATCCGGTGTTGCCACAAGCTGAGTGTAGATTGCAGATGCAGCTCCGATTTGACATCTAGCCTGGGGACTTCCATATGTCACAGGTGCAGCTGTCAAAAAACAAAACAAAAAAACCAACAGAGTGGAGAATAACTGAAACTCCTAATTTCAAAGTCTTCTTAATTAGCTTGAAAATGATTCTACGGAAAGAAAAACATTATAAAAGGTTTTCGTGTGTAGGAGAAAGTGTCACTAGATTGATGGGTAGCCAGAGCGCCTCGTGCCGTCCATTCAGCTCCCAAACTGTCCCTGTGGGCAGGCAGGTAGTGCCACCTAAAAATATTTTTATAGAAGCTTTTACAACCTATACTTGGTTTTTAATGAAAAGGTTCCTCACAATAAATCCAAGGGACAAATCTGATTTATTTCTTCACAGTGAAAATCCACGTGGCATAACATTGAAAACACCTAACAGGTCGGCCCCATTCGCAGCAAGTCTATTTGGAACATCCGGTGACTTACACAGCACTGGGCTAGGGCACCAGGGATCTATTCCTATGTTCTAAAAATTCTCTCAAAACTGCCAATCCTCCTTAGGTCAGCAGCCCACTGATGCCCTATTTAGAATTTGCTGACTAAAGGTTTAATTACATAAATGAAGGCCAAAAAGACAGAAATTCACATTCAAGCCATGGGGGGAAAGATTCCTCAAGTCACTGTAGAGTAGACGCCTCCTTGTTTCATTGATAAAATGGAAGAGGCCAGTGTCATACTTCTTTATATCCTAAACTAGGGTGCTATAATATTTATCTTAGTCATCACATTATAGTCTAGAGTGTTTTGCATAATCGTCCCGAGTGCAGATTTTAAGCTGTTCCTTAAGTGCTACGAAAAATTAATAGTGATGTTCATTCATTCATCTCACTGAATAGGCAGGAAGTTCCCTGAGGGCAAAGGCCTCAAGGGACATATTTTTATGTTTGATTTATGAGTTCGCCGAGCCCTGGTACAAAGGATGCTATGAGCCAGCAAGCAGAAGTGTTCATTCAGTGGGGGAACAAAGGAAAATAACTGTTGCCTTGCTCAGAAAATATTCGATTCTTCTCTAGCCTCTGCTGTGGCGGTAAGCAAAGCGAATGTTCTTATGACAGTTGGGTTCCCTGAAAACGTGGTTTCACAAAATGCCCAACCTTTGTGGGTCGCACCGCGGGACAGGCGGGTCACGAGGTCAAGGTCATCTGGCCCGTTTCCGCTGTCTCGCCGGCTCCCTCCCTCCGGCAGGCGTCGCTGGCCGCAGCTGGGCCGAGAGGAAGGAAGCAGATCTTCTGTCCTGCCCGGAGGCTCGGCATCCTGGGGCCGCCTTCCTCCCACGCTCGCATCGACTTTGGGAGGATCTCGCGCCGCATCGACTGTCGGAGGGTCTCGCATCCCCTGCACGTGCCCACGGCTGACCCGGGCCCTCACTGTGGAAGGCGAGGGTTCGGGCCGCCGCGATTGAGGGCCGGGGCGCAGCTGGGAGGGAACTCCGGGCGGGCGCGGGCGCGGGAGCCTGGCCAGCGCGGGAGCTGCGCACAGAGCGGCCCGGGATCCCTGCGACGGGATCCAGAGTCGCGGGGTGGGGAGCGTGCGGGGCGAGGCGGAGGAGTCCCGGAACCCTGGAGGGGCCGGGGAGTAGGCGGAGGTGCCGCAGGAAACGCCCGGGGCCTTGCAGGGCAGGGCAGGCCGGGGGCGCGGTGGAGGGGAGGGACAGGGCGGCGCCGGGCTGGGCCTCCGGGCCCACTCCCCTCGCCCTGGAGGCGCTCGGGGCGGGGAGTGGCGGGGAGGCTAATGGGACCCGTGGAGCTTTAGATCCCGGGACCGCCCTCTCCCGCTCCAGGGCCGGCGGCGAGCGGCAACGACGGCCAGAGCCGCAGCGGCAGTATGAGAGCGGACGCCGAGGCTCCAAGCCTGCGGACGCGCGGCGGGCGGCGGCGGCAGCGGCCCTTTCCGCGCTGGCCATGGGTACGCGGTGGGGCCGACGGGGCAGCCGGCGCGGAGGCCAGGAGCTGCCTCTGGCCGCCTGGGCGCTGGCAGCCGCCTGCCTGGTGTGCACCGGCCTGACCGCCTACGTCTGCTGGAAGCAGCTGCCGCCGCTGCCCCGAGCCGCCCCTGCCCCGCCGCGGCCAGTGAACGTGCTGCTGTGGTGGGAACCCTTCGGGGGCCGGCACGTGTCTACCAGGCCGCCCCCCGACTGCCGTCAGCGCTTCAACATCAGCGGCTGCCGCCTGCTCACCGATCGCGCGGCCTACGGGGAGGCCCAGGCGGTGCTTTTCCACCACCGAGACCTGGTGAAGGGACCCCCGGACTGGCCCCCGCCCTGGGGCGTCCAGGCACGTCCAGCGGAGGAACAGCAGGTGCTGGTGTTGGACGACGAGGAGGAAGCAGTGGCAGCCGCGGCCGAAGCCCTGGCCGCCTGGGGTCCCAGGCCCCCGGGCCAGCGCTGGGTGTGGATGAACTTCGAGTCACCCTCCCACTCCCCAGGGCTGCGAAGCCTGGAGAGCAACCTCTTCAACTGGACGCTCTCCTACCGGGCCGACTCGGACATCTTCGTGCCTTATGGCTACCTCTACCCTAGGACGCATCCTAGCCAGCAGCCGCCTGGCCTGGTCCCGCCGCTGGCCCGGAAACAGGGGCTGGTGGCCTGGGTGGTGAGCAACTGGGACGAGCGCCAGGCCCGCGTCCGCTACTATCGCCAGCTGAGCCAGCACGTGGCGGTGGATCTGTTCGGCAAGGCTGGGCCCGGGCAGCCGCTGCCCGACGTTGGGCTCCTGCACACGGTGGCCCGCTACAAATTCTACCTGGCCTTCGAGAACTCGCAGCACCTGGATTATATCACCGAGAAGCTGTGGCGCAACGCCTTCCTGGCCGGGGCGGTGCCGGTGGTGCTGGGCCCAGACCGGGCCAATTACGAGCGCTTCGTGCCCCGCCGGGCCTTCATCCACGTGGACGACTTTCCAGACGCCTCCTCCCTGGCTGCTCACCTCCTATTCCTCGACCGAAACCCAGCCGTCTACCGCGGCTACTTCAGCTGGCGCCGGAGCTACGCCGTGCATGTCACCTCCTTCTGGGACGAGCCTTGGTGCCGGGCCTGCCAGGCTGTGCAGGGGGCCGGGGACCAGCCCAAGAGCGTCCCCAACTTGGCTGGCTGGTTTGAGCGGTGAAGCCAGCCTCCCCAGATATAATATAACCCTGGGAGACCAAGTCGTCAGCTTTCGGGTCCTCTGCTGTGCATCTCGTTGACTGCCGAATCGTGGGACTAAATTTTCTAGACATCCATTTTTAATCTATTGGAACAAGTTGATTTACCAATTAATATTCAGCAGACTGGGTTGGGAAGGATCCTGGTTGCTTATGGCTTGTGCACAACTAACGGTTGGGCTCCCTCTGCTGTCCAAGGGCATCCTTGCTCTGGAATGAAGACGTGGTCCTTCGCCCTGAAACCCGTGCAGAGGTGAAGAGACAGACTGACAAGAAACCATTGTCACTTGCCCTGAACCTCCTCCTCAGTCACGGGCCATATTTGTGGCCTGTGCTGAGTCCAGATCTCACACACTGCCCCACCTCTCACATGTCACTGGGCCAAATGCAGTAGATTCCTGGTTTTATAAAGAGTTTTGTTGCAGGATAGTGAAAGGAAAGTGGGGCTGTCCCTGTGTCCCTGGATTCCTCAGGTTCATCTCCTAAAGCGAGGAGGTGATCCAGGAATCCATTGACTTCCCTAGAAAGTACTATTGTTTGTTCTGCTTTATGAATGGACACAAGCTGCTGGATGCCCCTGGAGAAGAGTTAGGATGAATATTTGGTGTACCTCATTTTACGTAAATGTATTCCTGAAAAGCCACTTTTGAATCAAATTCACTGCTTTAGGAGAGCACAGTATTTAAATGGAACCCTATGGAGAATCCCTTTACAATGTGAAAAATCATCTCCTGATTTCTTCTGTGTCTGTGTTTTTCTATAACCTGGATTTTTAAAAAAGCATATTAAAATGACAGATGTGAAAATAAAGCAGAAGCACCCAGTCTTCTCCCTTCTTCCCGGAGAACCAGCCTGTGTTTACAAACAGAAGAGAAGGACGCCACAGGGGCACTTTCCACAAAATTATTTATTTTTGTATATTTACTGGAGCTGAAATTTACACTGGACTGTCATTCTCTAGGGCTGCTGGCATTGCCCATCTGCAGAACAGTGAAAGAGATTGTACTACATTAAGCTTTCCTGCAAAAGGAAAAAAGTTTCCTGATGTCTGTTAATGGCAGTTTTTGTTTCTGTCCGTCAGTTTGTAGTCAAATGTTTAGTGGCTAGAGAATAGAACCTTCTAAGTGCCTGCAGTAAAACTTTTATCTTTTTTTTAAAGAAATCTGTAATTATCCCTGAGGGCCACAAGGTCCCCCTCCTGATCCGCCTGTCTACTGCCCTTGAGACTGTGCTATGGGACCAACTTGGAAAATATATGCATTGACTTTAAAAGCTGTTGAATGAGCTTATGAGGTGTCACTGTGTGCCTGTCCTAGACACTGCGCTTAGGGCGCTGGGAAAGACAAAAATGTGTAAGGCAAGGTCCGGCTCTTTAGGGTTCTTGCCGTCTTCCACCGTCAAAAAGTAAAGAGTGAATTTTGATAAGTCAGTTAGCAGCACTTGTTTGTTTAAAGGGATATTCTATTTTTTAAATTGAAGGATATCTGATTTCCAATATGTTAGTTTCAGATATACAGCAAAGTAATTGTTTTATATATATATATTATATATGATATATATAATATATATATGTATTATATAATTTTTCAGATTCTTTTCCATTACAGGTTATTACAAGATGTGGTATATAGTTCTCTGTGCTATACGGTAGGTCCTTGTTTGTTTTATATACCGTGGTGTGTGTCTGTTAAGCCCAAACTCCCTATTTTGGGGGAGGAGGGATAAATTAGGAGTAAACTGACATTCTTAATAATACCGTAAATCAGGAATTCCCGTTGTAGCTCAGTGGAAACGAATCTGACTAGGAACCATGAGGTGTTGTGAGTTTGATCCCTGGCAATCACTCAGTGGGTTAAGGATCCGGCGTTGCTGTGAGCTATGGTGTAGGTTGCAGACACAGCTCTGATCTGGCGTTGCTGTGGCTGTGGCTGTGGCGTAGGCCGGCAGCTCTAACTCTGATTCGACCCCTAGCCTGGGAACTTCCCTATGGTGAGCAAAAAGCCAAAATAAAAAAAAAAAAGAGAGAGAATTCTAGCCCTTGTCAGCCCTTGTGTGTTTTAATTGGAAGCCTGTGAAGATGGACTAACACGCCTCTCTCACAAACTAAGTGGGCTCCACAGTCAACTGCCTCTCTGCTAGTCCTGGGGATGGTTGCCAGCTAAGAGATGGCTCTCCATTTGTTACAGTCCTATGGAGCATAAGCCCCTCCAGCCACCAGAACCAGGCAGTTAAAATTGACCCCTGGGCAGCAGCCACAAAAGTGGGATTTCAGATGACAGTACAAGCCCCTCTCTGGGAGGTGGCGGCAGGCTGGCATGAGACAGAGGGAAGCGCACAAAGATGGCACCCAGAAGCCTCTATCCCTCCGAGCCCTCACTAGCCTCTAGAAGTGTGCCAGACCAGAAGCCTGCCCCTCGGGCCAAAGCTCCAGGACAAGCAAACAGACCTCTTTCACAGAAACACTGAGGCTGTGTTTCAGTAAACTCTGTGTGGTGCCTGGTGGGTGGTGGCTGGCCAAGAACTGTCCCTCTGTTAGTCACAGTTCCACATGGCCCACAAACAGAAGCCCTGCTAGCCACGGGAGCCAGGCAATCAATGGGCACTAGGCCACAGCCACAGAAACCCAGGCACCAGACAAGGGTATAAGCTCCTTTCCAGGAGGTACGGTTGAGCTGGGGCAGGTCAGAGGGAAAGCTCAAAGATAGCGCCCACCAACCTCTGTCTTTGGAGGTGATTCCAGAAGGCCTCTCTCTAGGTATATATTATGCCTGGCCCTGAGGCTAAAGCTGTAAGTTAAGCAAATAAACCTCTTTCGTAGCAAGTCTGGGCACTTTTCAGTGGCTGCCTCTGTGCTCGGACCTGAGGTGGGTCAGTCTGCGAGAGCAAGTCCTTTACGGATTGTCTCTAAGTTTACTACAGCCTTGCAGGTCTCCTGGATGCAAGCCCTGTTGGCTTTCAAAGCTAGATGTTATTAGGAGTTCCTCGGCATCATCACTGCTATGACTTGGGTTTCTGCTGTGGTGTGGGTTCGATCCCTGGCCCAGCAGCTTTCACAGGCTTCAGGTATGGCAAAAAAAAAAAAAAAGGCTAGAAAGCTATATGTTATTCGATGTTATTTAGGAGCTTGTCTCTCAAGTCCAGCTCTTAAAAACTAGAATGCCTGATGTGCGGTTAAAACCCTTCATTCCTCAGGGAGAAACTTGGGTCTGAGACTTTCTTCCTGCTGGTGGGTCGCAGTATCAGCTGGGGGTTCGTGCCAGTGCTGGTGTCTCGGAGGCCTGTCCTGACCACTTCAGTGGTGGTATTTCCTAGTTCGCCCCATGTGTAGAAGTTGCTCAGCTACTCTGTGTTTTTGTTTTCAGAGTTAATTGTTCCAGAGACAGGTATAAATTTGGTGTGTCCTTGGGAGGAGGTGAGCTCAGGATACTCCTACATCACTGTCTTTTTTTTTTTCTTGACTTTTTAGGGCTGTACCTGTGGCATATGGAGGTTCCCAGGCTAGGGGTCAAATTGGAGCTGCAGCTGTTGGCCTACGCCACAGCCACAGCAACGCGGGATCCCTGCCGCATCTGCCAACTACACCACAGCTCAGGGCAATGCCGGATCCTTAACCCACTGAGCAAGGCCAGGGATTGAACCCATGTCCTCATGGATACTGTCGAGGTCATTACTGCTGAGCCAGGATAGGAACTTCCCTACATCACTACCTTGAACCAGAACCTGCAGCCTTGATAGTATCTCTTTGTTGTTGTTATTGAGAATGGAAGGATAATTAGTGTTCCTTATCTGTGTTCCCCGAGAGCAAGTCTTTCCTGTTCTGATTCTTAATAACTTTTTTTACTTTTTGCCATTTTTTTTCTTTCTTTTTCTGTCCTCCCTTTCTTATTTTTAGGGAATAAGCTTCAGGCTCCATGACCCTCCCTGAGTTCCAAAGGGCAGGTCCAAACTGTTGCCAATCAGGGAAGGGAGGGGATGAGGCGGGCGACCAGGAAGGAACAGTCCAAGAAACAATAGTTCAGTCTTGGGGCAGGGTCCTGGTTCAGCCTCAAGGAAAACACTGAACTACATCTTTGAGCCCTTCTGCAGGACTAAACCCCCAACAATTGGAAGCTGTTAACTACCTGATGAAGCATTCTTCATTCCAGAAATGAGGGCCAGTGGAACCAGTCCTGCGGCCAGTAAACACCAGCTTTGAAAGACAGTGCAAGCTTGCCTTTATACCAGACCCTTATCTACATCCCTATGTCCCACTCCCCAAACTATAAAACTAATCTCTCTTAATCTCTCCCAAGGGGGCACAGTCTTTAAGGCTTTAGCCCGCAGTGGCCCCTTTGCCTGGCAAAGCAATCACGCTATCTTTTTCTCCTTCACCCCAAGCTCTGTCTCCACATTTCTATTGGAAAACAATTGGATTGTGGTTGTAAAAAAGAATTGGAAAAGATTCTTGACAAATACACACTAAAATATTAGGGAGTCAAAAAGTATGGTATCTATAACACACACACACAAACACGCAAAGAGAAATAATAAAGCGCATATGCCAAAATGTTACCTGAATCTTGGTGGAAGGTTCTTTATGCTAGTATTGAAACTTTCCTGTAAATGTGATGAATTTGGAATTAAAATGTTAAAAAATGAGACTTTTCAAAACTAATCTAGTAAGTATTGTTGAAATAAAGTCCAAAGAGTACAACACTATTTTTTTTTTTGTCTTTTTGCCTTATCTAGGGCCGCACCCACGACATGTGGAAGTTCCCAGGCTAGGGGTCTAACAGAAGCTGTAGCTGCCGGCCTTCGCCACAGCCACAGCAACGCGGGATCCGAGCCGCGTCTGCAACCTACACCACAGCTCACGGCAACGCTGGATCCTTAACCCACTGAGCAAGGCCAGGGATTGAACCTGCAGCCTCATGGTTCCTAGTTGGATTCATTAACCACTGAGCCACAACGGGAACTCCGAACACTATTGATACACTAATTTCACAGATATTCAACCCTCTATACCTGTGCCTGGGAAATTAGTTTTGTAGTAACAGGATAATTAGCTGATCTGAACATGTCTGCACTTGTGGGTTGTCATTATTTACAGGGTTTTCCTAATAAAAATCAGTTTTAAAATTAAGGTACAGCCACAGGACTGAATAACTGAAAAACTGATTTTACAGCTGACTTGACAGGGTGGGTTTAGGTAAATCTTTTAATTGTATTTTCCCTCATTGATAAAATTCAGACACCCCTGCTTGAGTCCACAGTGGGCATGAAATATGTTTTAAATGAGTGAATATGAAACTGAAAACACCGCAGACTTAAACACAGTCAAAAGCCAGATTGGGACTTTAACCCATGTTTTTTTATTTTTGTTTTTTGGGGTTTTTTTTGTGTGTTTTTGGGGCCACAGCCATGGCATATGGAGGTTTCCAGGCCAGGGGCTAAGAGTCAAATTGAAGCTGTAGCTGCCAGTCTACACCTTAGCCACAGCAACTTGGGATCTGAGCTGTGTCTGTGGCTTACACCGCAGCTCACAGCAATGCCAGATCCTTAACCCATTGGCCAGGCCAGGGATCAAAACTGCATCCTCGTGGATACTAGTCGGGTTCCTTAAGCACTGAGCCACAGTGGGAACTCCCATGTATTTTTTTTTTTTTTTTAGTTAGAATTATTCACCTGGTGTCTGGACTTACTGAAGTTCAGTTTCTTTGTGTCTCAGTGCAGAAGCAATTCAGCCAGAAACAAGTGATAGGCAAAAAAAAAAAAAAAGACAGGACACTTGCAATGAATACAAAGCAGACGGGCAAAGAAGCTCTGCCCCAAGGATTAGCTGGGCTACAATTTATAACCCAAGGAAAGTGGGAAGGGGAAAAGACTGCCTTCTTCCTTGTTCTTCAAGTAGACATCAGGCTTACATCCTTAGCTCCTCCTTCATATCTGTTAAGAGAGTATTTGACCCTATGAGGTCAAACCAGCACTGTCAAGGTCTTCATTCAGGCAGCAGAAGGGTGGTAACATATGCCAGAATATGTTAAATCAGCTCAGGTTTCTGTATAACGAGGGTCTCCTACTTTGGAATGTCATCAAAATGTCATCTTTCCCTTAAATTCCTGTCCTTGGCCCAAGGGTTGATTATCTTGCTAAACTTGAATGCAGGCCTCATTTAATCACTCAGTTAATGACCTGAGATATATACCCTGTGCCTTTATTTATGGTTTTATAGTTAAAGTAAGCTGGCTTCGTTCTGATGGCTTTCTTGAGCAATGATGAACTTGCAGCGGTCTCCCCAAAATTCCCTAGCCTTCCCTCTCTATGGTTCCTTTCTGGGGCTTCTTCAGTTCTAACTACCTGTATATTTATCCTCTTCCGTCCCTATCAGACACTACATTCTCTTATTGAACGAGGCTAACCTAGGTTCCCTCCAAGATAGAAAGTGAGATAAAAACCTGAGACAGAACCCACCGGCATGCTAGTGGTTTATTTTGGGAAGTGACTGCAAGGAACAGAAGGGAGGGAGTGGGGACAGTGAAGCAGGGGAGGATGAAGTCAGCCCAACAGTGCATTACCAAGGTCATCACCACGGTGGCGTCTGCTACTCGATCCCTCTCCCACCCTCTGCGAGGCTACAGAATACAGCACACGACAGTTTGCTCCATGGGTTGCAGGGAGTATTTATCCACCATCTCGCACATGACACTGGCCAAGTGTTTCTCCCAAGGGCTGTTCACCCCTTCCAGCTTCTGGGTTTGTTCCTGAGGGTATGTTTCTTGCGGCAGCAGAGAAGTCCCGGGACAGAAGCAAGAGAGGTTTGAGTTGAGGTTATCCCGTGTGAGGCTTATGGCCTCAGCAATGGCTGGCGTTGCAAGGTAGGCAGAGGAGAAGGTGAAGGGTGACACAAGAGGCCTGTGCTTTGAAACACCATGGCCAATGTGTGTCCGTGAAGTACAAGATAATGGCAAAGATTGTACTGAATTAATTTCTGTAAATTGTGTCCATCGCACATCCTATAACGATAACTAATCAATTTTTGTTACATGCCAAACACTACACTAAGGGTCATTATTAGCATTTCATTTAATCCTCGGAACAACCCTGGGTGGCAGCTTTATCTCAGTGGTTCTTTATCTGAGACAATTTGTCCTACAGGAGCCATTCGGCAGTGTCTACAGACTTTTTTTTTAAATTATTATTATTTTTTGTCTTTTTTTGCCTTATCTAGGGCCTCACCCATGGCACATGGAGGTTCCCAGGCTAGGGGTCTAACAGGAGCTGTAGCCGCCGGCCTACACCACAGCTACAGCAACGTGGGATCCGAGCTGCGTCTGCAACCTACACCACAACTCACGGCAACGCCGGATCCTTAACCCACTGAGCGAGGCCAGGGATCGAACCCGCAACCTCATGGTTCCTAATAAGATTTGTTAACTGCTGAGCCATAGGAACTGCAACATTAGATACTATATTTATCTAATTTTAGGGTTTCAAGCACAGAAAATTGAATTAATCATATTCTTCAATTCACTGTATATGATTCTCATTGATCTGTGCCAGTTGTTTACTGTACTATATTTTGTTTTTCTTTTCAGTTTATGCATTACCACTCCTATTCTTCTCCCTTTATAGGTACTCGATTTATTGTGTTTGGTATATATCCTTGGAGATATATATAATAAAATATTTACTAGAAAAATTATGACATATCAGAGTTCCTGTTGTGGAGCAGCAACAACAAACACAGCTAATAACCACGAAGACGGGAGTTCGATCCCTGGTCTCGCTCAGTGGGTTTGCTCACTGGGTTAAGGCTCTGGCATTGCCGTGAGCTGTGGTGTAGGCCACAGATGTGGCTCAGATCCTGTGTTGCTGTGGCTGTGGTGAAGGTTGGCAGCTACAGCTCAATTACACCCCTCTGGGAACTTTCATATGCTGTGGGTGTGGCCCTAAAAAAAAAAAGAAGCAGCAGTTAAAATTAACAAGTGATAAATTGGGAGTAGATATTCACAATGTTAAAAATGTTTAAAAATTTTCCTAAATCATAAGAAAAACATGAGAAACCCAATTTAAAACCGTAATGAATATAAACGGAAAATTCATAGAATGAAAAAACAAAAAAAGCCACAGCTATTACATCCACGAACACGTGGTCGTCCCCCCCTCCGACCTTCTCTGTTCCTTTCTCTCTCTCTTTTTTTTTTTTATTCATGCACATTTTCAATTAATTCTCCCAATCCCACAGTAGGCGAATGGGGTACCTCCCAGAGACAACAGTAACGTGGCAAATTCGGAGACCTCAAGAAACCAGGAGTAGAAGCGACCAGAAACTGCAGACGAAAAAGTAACAATGTAATACAACCTTATGGATGCATTAAGATGGGCAAACACTAGAAGGTCGGAAAAGGTCAGATTTGAGGGGTAAGGGGAGGGAGAAAAAGAAAAGTCTGGGTCACAGCCCTCTCACCCCCTCCCATCCACGGGGTTCCCCACCCGGGCTCCCCCCGCCCACCCCAGGAGCGCGGCCGGCTGTGTGCCTCCCTCCACCCACGCGTGCGCCTCCAGCCCAGGAGCCGGGGGTCCGCGGCTTCTTCTCACGCCTCCGTTGCGGCTTCGCCACCTGGATGCCGATGAAAAAAACACCCTCGTGGAGACTCGGCTGCCTTTGAAGTCACTGTGGGCGCCCTGGGAACATGAGTGGACGGGCCCGCGTGAGGGCTCGAGGCTTGGCCCGCAGCCCCAGCACCGCGGATGTGGGACGCATCCCGGCCTCGGCGGCGTCGGTGTGTAGACAGCTTAGCTGACCTCGTCTCGCGCTCTCCTCTCTCCATCTCCTTGGGGACAACACCTTCCTCTGCAGATACTCCCTCCTCTCTGCCTGGACCTAGCGGCTTATCTTTTCTCTCAACTCTAAGTCTTTCCAGGGTTTCTCACACTGTTTTTCTTTTCTTTTCTTTTTAACTGCTGGGGAGTTTATCTAAGATATTAATTAATGTAGATGTTTTGGCCAGTGAAGACGACTGACAATTGGAGGCAAGTGTACTATTCTTTTCTACTTTCCGAGTTTAAAGTACTCAGTTCGGTTTTAAGTCTCTTGGTGACAATGGCTGTGCCTTCCTGGGTACCATGATATGGCGTATAACCGAATATGACCTGTCTTGCTAATTCTTATATAAAAATGAATAATCTCGAACGCTGATGTTTAGAACCTACTGCTGCTTCTGGAGCAACTGTGCGTGGGGCTCTTTCTAGACTTGGGCAACTGGACTGAATTGAGTAGCACATCAGCCACGTTTGAGTGACATTACAACTACATGCTCTTAGTACCTGGAGCCTTCTCTTATAAGGATAGAAAGTATTCAAGTGGGTAGTCTGTGGTCATCTTTTTTTTTTTTTCGTCTTTTGTCATTTTAGGGCCACACCCGTGGCATGTGGAGGTTCCCAGGCTAGGGGTCTAATTGGAGCTGTAGCCTCCAGCCCACGCCAGAGCCACAGCAACGCCAGATCCAAGCCGTGTCTGTGACCCACACCACAGCTCACGGCAACACCAGATCCTTAACCCACTGAGCAAGGCCAGGGATCGAACCCACAACCTCACAGTTCCTAGTCGGATTCGTTAACTGCTGCGCCATGACGGGAACGCCTCCATTTATTTTCTTGCTACAGACGTGTTCACATCAGAGGCTGACGTCTGGGGGCCGCAGTAGCCTGATGTCTGAGCTTAGCCGTATCCCTGCTCTCTGAAGAGCTTCTCAGAAGGATCACACCTCCGCCTCTTTCCACCTCCAGGGGCTGAGGACTGTATCTGGCTCCCAGCTGGCACTGAAAGCAAAGATTGATCAATGGGCAAAACCATCGCTTATGCTTATCTTTTTTTCTAAAATGAGCAGTCTCTTCTCCTCTCTCCAGCCTCTTACCTGTTAGCATTTTCTTTTCCTAGTTCATGGCAATCTGACGCCATGAGACACCATGCTGTTCTCATCTTGTGATGGCATTTTAATTTATGAGTGAACATCTTAAATGTGACCAAATATTTTTTGCCCATTTCAGCCTCCCTCTGTTGCTCTTAGTGACAGTGAAGCATCTTCTAGCGGTGGCCCCGTGGGAACAAGCAGGATTTCACAGAAACGTAAGTGAAGCTTTGTCTGTTCCATCTGAACGGAACAGGAATGAGCCGGTTAAGTCTTACAACAGCAAACTCACTTCTTAAGCATCTCATCTTTCTCTCTCTCTCTCTGCTTTTTTTCTTTTTTCTTTTTTTTGCCACCCAGTAGCGTATGGAGTTCCCGGGCTGGGCCAGGGATCAGATCTGAGCAGCAGTGGTGACACCACAGCTGCAGCAGTGCTGCATCCTTTCACCCACCATGCCAGGCGGGGGATGGATCCAGCGTCCTGGTGCTGCAGACTCCGCGGATCCTGTTGTGCCACAGTGGGAACTCCCCATCTTCCCTTTCTTGAAGAATCTCGCTGTGTTGGTTGTTTCTTTGGGACTTCCAAACACAGAGTCTGCCACTGAATTTCTTGACAGTTGGGAGCTTCTAGAAAACACCGGAAAGATAGTGTTTCTGATTTTGTTTACTGAATAACTTTGGAATCAAATATTTTAAAATTCCTTATGAATATAAATGCCAGTCGACGTGCAGCGATGGTAGACACCTGCCGTGCCTGTTGCCCCTTCTCTCTTCTTCCTTCTCCGTCTTCCCTGCAAATCCAGACCTGACCTCAAGATATTCCACGTGCTGCTCCAAGTAGCCTCTACCACACCCTGCAAGTTGGCGTGCTGGACGCATTAGTTTGCCAGGGCTGCCATGGCAGAGGGCCACGGACAGGGTGCTTAGACAACAGAATGTGTGGTCTCGTAATTCTAGTCCTGCTGCGACCATTCAGGTGTTATTTGGATTTTTTTCATTGGGCTTTTCTTTCCACATTTGCTGCATATTCTTGTGACTAGCAAATGATGGAACCTTTCATCTTTTCAGCGTAGATTGATTTTTTTTTTTTTTTTTAGAGACTGGAGTAAAACACGCATAACATAAACTTTACCGTTGTCACAGCGTGTAAGTATACAGCCCAGCAGCATTAAGGACACGCACGTTCTTGCACAACCATCGTCATCGTCCATCTCTAGGCCTTTTTCGTCTTGCAGAACAAAAACTTCTCACCGGTTCTCACTCGCCCTTTCCCCTCCCCCTAGACCCTGGCAACAGTTATTCTAGCGTAGATTACTTTTCCATTAATTTTTACAAAAATCTCTACAAACTTTTAGAAATCATTATTCTGTGGTAGACTGAATTTTTAGAAACCAAGAGCAGCAAATGATATGGATAATCTACTGAGAAGGGTCAAGTTTTTTAAAATTAAACAAATCTTGTTTATCTTCCTGGGAGGCTTAGACAGCACAGAGAAGCGTACCGACAGCAGCTGCGGGCATAACCAAGTGATAGCGCCATGTGGGCAGCTGCGCACAGTGACTCTATCAAAGGACAGCGATCAAGTCAGAGTCCTAGAGATTTGTCGTACTATTAGTCATACTACCTTAGAGTAATACTATAAAATTTCTATTTTCACATTATCTTCAAAGTGCCAGAATTGTATCCAAAAAATCAGCATCTCTGTGTACTCATTTAAAACAGAAAACGTTCATGTGGCAACATTTCAGTCGCACATTTTCTAGAATCTAATGGGACGTGGGATGCCCCAAGGCGAAAAGCAGACTTTCATGCCCCAGGGGAATGATCTAGCATAAAAACTGACACCAGCGTCTGGGCGTTTCTCTTCCTGTGGTTGTGAAAGGTGAGAGAGCCCCAATATGTGCAGAAGCTGACAATCTTAGCCTGTAACTCTTTATTTTATTTTTTTTAGGGCCACACGTGCTGCATATGGAGGTTCCCAGGCCAGGGGTTGAATTGGAGCTGCAGCTGTCGGCCTACATCACAGCCACAGCAATGCCAGATCCAAGCCGTGTCTACAGCCTACACCACAGCTCACGGCAACTCTGGATCCTTAACCCACTGAGCAAGGCCAGGGATCGAACCTATATCCTCATGGGTACTAGTCCGGTTCCTAAGCCACTGAGCCACAACAGGAACTCCTGTAACTCTTTGGGGTGTTATAGAGAAGCTACAGGAAAGAGACCAGTCCCCCATAAATGGGTGTGGAGCAGGACATAGGGAGATAGAGCTGTCTCCTTAGCCGAGAGAAGAATCAGACCAACCTCAGATGTTCTGAAGCAGGACTAATGCACAGTCTATTAACTGGAACAAAGCATGTCCTGCTTCCTTCACAATTTTCAGTTTTCAGGCTGAAGACTTCTGTATAGTCGTGAGTGTTTTCTGCGATGTGGGTTAGTTTTATTAAAAGCCGCAAAAATCTGAGTTTTGGTTCTAGATGTGTTTTTTGGGGGGAGGGGGATCTTTTTCTAGGTCCACACCTGTGGCATATGGGAGTTCCCAGACTAGAGGTTGAATTGGAGCCATAGCTGCCAACCTACACCACAGCCACAGCAATGCCAGATCCGAGCCACATCTGCGACCTACACTGCACTTCATGGCAACGCTGTACCACTGAATGAGGCCAGGGATCAAACCTGCATCCTCATGGATATTAGGTTCTTAACCCGCTGAGCCACAGTGGGAACTCCTTTGGATGCATTTTGGATATCATAGTTGTAAATAATATCACTAGTCCGAAACAGAGTTGATATATATAATATTAAGAATATATAATATTACAGTATTATTGATGCAGAACTTAGTGCTGGCAGCTGATCAGCAGAGTGCAGTGCAGCCCGGAACTTCTGGGCTCAGGTGATTCTCCAGGACTGCAGGTGTGCACCACGAACGGGGTCAGTGCCTACTCGCATGTTTCTCTTCATATTTTAGCTGAAGGTGGCATATCTTCTGGTGATGCTGGATGTCCCTTCAAGGAAAGAGATGGAAAAATCAGACGAGACATTGTGGATTTGGCTGTTTGTACCCGAGAGACATTGGCCCACGTGAGAGATCGCAAAACAGGTACCCAATCTTCCTGTTAGCTGCTTACTTTTTAAATGTTACAAATCTTGCTTAAGAAATTTTAATTTCTAGATCTAAAATAAATAAGTTCATATAGGGACTTAAAAGATATGTATTGAACGTCTGCTCTATTCAGGGCATTATTTAACACTAGTTGTTTTAGCCTTAATTCTCTCCTAATTTTAATAGAAAGAAGAACATTTTCTCCAAAACTGCATTTCCTTTGTTGAAAACATTTGTTCCTTACACCTGGAGTAGGGTCCGTAAAGATGCTTTGTCTCTTTTCCAGCCTTTTGCTTATTTGGGGACTAATAGCCTTTCTTAACTTCAGCTGTAAAAAGAAAGATGTAGCCTACTTTGGGAATTTTTTACCCAGAGTCTGGGGTCACCCCTGAAGTTGCACCTAGAATTGTGGGCATATGTGCTGCGCCACTGGTGTTTTTCAAACTTTTAAAAACCATGCAGCAAAATTAGTAGAAACATTGTTTTCGAGCACACACACACACACACACACACACACACACACACACACACTACAAATACAACTGAAACAAATTTTCATGAAACAACTGCTTGCCCTTCCTATGGGCGGGGCACTCCAGTCCATTCCATTGTATTCTAGTCTTTTCATGAAATGGGACTGCTACCCTCACTTTCCGAACTGCAGCACTAATGGGTCACGGTTACTCCTTGTACTGGAGCAACTGATCTCAAAGGGTATTGCTAACTGTGACCTTCTGAATGTGACTTCTCTTTGTCCATTCGTATGAGCAGCTAAAATATGTTGCCATTGCTTCTGGCAGAACCACGACAAAAACCTTTTAATTAAAATCGCACAGTGATTCCTTACTCCTACTGCATATTTACAGGTCAGTTGAAAAAAATGTTGCCTGTCTTATCAGTAAACAGAGGAGGTTGTAGTTTTCAAGCCACTACAGCCACCCCGACAGTGAGCACGGACGGAACTCAGGATGGAGGCAAATGGGCTGCGTGTTGCCAGACCCCCAGCCACTGCAGCCACCCCCAGTTGTGCACACGAGGGGATTCGGGTTGGAGGGAGAGAAGCAGGATACTGGCCCCAGGTAGCTGCAGTGTGTATCAAAGGAATGATTTCACTGAGCCCTGACTTCTGCATCTTCCCATACATAGGAAAGTGCTAAATGCCTTAACTTGACATATCCTGTTTTCTTTTTCTTTTAAAAAAATTGGATTGACGTATATATAGTTGATTTACAGTGTTGTATTAATTCTATTGAGTAGGTTTTCCTGTACATCAGGTCCCTGTCCCATATCCCGCAGTGTGCATATGCCATCCCAAGCTCCCAGTCCTTCCCTGCTCCCACTCCTTCCCCTTTGATAAACCATAGGTTTGTTTACAAAGTCTGTGAGCCTGTTTTTGTTTTGTAAATAAGTTCATTTGTATCATTTTTTAGCTTCCGATACAAATGAGCTATATATCATTAGCTTATGATATATGTGATATCATATGATACTTGCTTTTCTCTGACTTACTTCACTTAGTATGATAATCTGTAGGTCCCTCCATGTTGCTGCAAATGGCATCATTTCATTCTTTTTTATGGCTGAATAATATTCCATTGTACATATGCATGTCTTCTTTATCCAGTTCTCTGCTGATGGACATTTAAGTTGCTTCCACATCTTGGCTATTGTAAATAGTGTTGCAATGAATATTGGAGTGCACATATCTTTTCAAATTATAGTATTCTCTGGATGTATGCCCAGGAGTCAGATTGCTGGATCACATGGTAGTTCTATTCTCAGTTTTTTTGAGGAACCTCCATCCTGTTTTCATAACTAATATTTCGATGCTTGATTACCTGATCTTTGTTGCAAAAATTCCTATATATCCTGGCTCCCCCCTCACCTCCTAGAAGCAGTTTCTCAGAGTTATCTGAGATGCTGTCTCCCAGGCTTAAGTCCTCAGTTTCGTCCACCGAATAAAACGCAATTCTCAACTTTTAGGTTGTGCATTATTTTTCAGTTGACACGCAGGACAAAACTGAGGGAATACCAGACAAGGTACACGCGACACTTTTTCTTTCTAACCACCCAGGGCTCATGTTTGTATTTCCTCCATGAGAAAGGTGCAGATGTCTATTTGATCATTCTTTTCTCTAAGACAAACACTGGATGATTCTCTAGCAGGGGAGGCGAAAAGTACTTCCTTTGTGCCCTCCTGGATTCTGTCTTGGAGGAGCTTATGCCAACCTGGGCACTAACCAGCTACATTGTGGCAATTGCTAAATTTGTCCTGCAGATGTTAAAGAGGTGAATAAAAAAATTCTGTAGGGGATCAGATTCCTGCAAGCACATGGCCTCCTTGTGCTTGCAAGAAACAGGGAACCCTGTCTATTCTCGCACGGGGTGGACGTGAAATTTCTTCTTTCCTCTCCAGTCCCTCCCTGCAGCCCACCCACATCTCTGAGGGCCGTCTCTGGGAATTACAGCGCCATCACAGCCAACACTGATTGAAGTTTTTCAGAATTTTCTTAAGTAGAGTGAACTTTTGATTGTCTGGCTTTCCAAGAGGGCGGGGCTTGTAGTTACAGTAAAAACTGAACATCATGTTTATCATCTGAGAGCACTGTCATTTCAGAGCAGTATCTGAAACTCGGACTGAATCAAACTTGGGTCCACTCACCCACGGGCAGCAAAGCCAATCCACTGACATGGGGTTGTGGTGAAGGCAAGTGCAGTGTTTATTGTAAGGCGCTGTACAAGGAGTCTAGGCCTGCTAGTACTCAAAAAGCCCAAGCTCCCTGATGGGTTTCAGTAAAGCATTTTTGTTTTTTATTTTTATTTTTTGGCTGTGCCTTCGGCATGTGGAAGTTCCAGACCAGGGATCCAACCCGATCCACGGCAGTGACCCAGGCTGCTGCAGTTACAATGCCGGATCCTTAACCTACCACAAGGGAACTCCTCAACACAGTGTTTTTTTTTTCTTTTTTTTTTTGTCTTTTTGCCTTTTCTAGGGCCGCACCTGTGGCATATGGAGGTTCCCAGGCTAGGGGTCTAATTGGAGCTACAGCCGCCGGCTTACACCACAGCCACAGCAACACCAGATCCGAGCCGCAGCTGTGACCTACACCACAGCTCACAGCAACGCCGGATCCTTAACCCACTGAGCGAGGCCGGGGATCGAACCCTCAACCTCATGGTGCCTAGTCGGATTCATTAACCACTGAGCCACGCCGGGAACTCCATCAGCAAAGCACTTTTAAAGGCCAGGTGAAGGAGAAGTGTCCCAGGATATGTGATCAGCTCGCACACAGCTCTCTGGTTGGTTGAAGTGAGGTGACAGGGTTTGACATTATCAATCCTTTGGTGCCAGAAGTCCTGGGGGTTGTGTGATCCTGGCCGTGTCCTCAAGTAGTTCATGTCTTCCTTTTGTTGGTGTTTTTTCTAGCATCTGTGAAACAACTCAGGAAATATTCATCAGATACTGTTGTCTAGGTACTTCAGAGAGGAGCTGATGCAGAGGTCCTGGTAGAAGAGGCCTGTCCCAGGAAGGGCCCATAGGGTCCTGCTCGGTTACAAAACTGTTTCTTGAATGATATGAGTTGCCCAGAATCAGCTGCAAGGCAAGCTTTGGAAGGAGTCCTAGGGTAGTTGAATGTTTTCTCCCCAAAACAAGAATGTTAGTGTCTGTTCTTAGGTTCTTAAGAGACCTGCTTTGAACAAGATGCTTTCATTTGTAGGACTCCCATAAGGTTATCAGGCTGCTTGTTACTACAGCTTACCCTGTGTCACTAAACAGGAATCCTTGTTTTCCAGCCACAATTATTCATGTGCAAATATATATATATATTTTTCTTTCTATTTTAGGGCCCCATGTGCAGCATATGGAGGTTCCCAGGCTAGGGGTCGAATCGGAGCTGCAGCTACCGGCCTACACCACAGCCACAGCATCACAGGATACGAGCCACATCTGCGATCTACACCACAGCTCACCCCAATGCCGGATCCTTAACCCACTGAGCGAGGCCAAAGATCTAATCTGCACCCTCATGGATCCTAGTCGGGTTCATTAACTGCTGAGCCACGAGGAGAACTCCTATCTGCAAATAAATTTTCTGAATGCTGTGATATGAACACCAGGTGGGGTTTGGGGGTTTTATTTTGATTCAAAAAAAAAATTTTTTTTTCTTCAGGTTCCAGTGGAATACCTGTGAAGCTGGTCACGAATCTCTTTAATTTGGACTTGCCCCCAGACTGGCAGCTATACCAGTATCATGTGACATATAGTCCAGATATAGAATCAAGGAGGCTGAGAATCGCTCTGCTTTACAGTCACAAGGAACTTTCCAGCAGAGCAAAAGCATTCGATGGTGTCATCCTTTTTCTCTCGCAAAAGCTAGAAGAAAAGGTACAGTATGGTTAATTTTTAATACATACACATACGTGCATATGCTTATGCTCCTCCACAGAGATTTAAGAGGTTAGCAGATTTTCTCTCATTTGGGATCAGTGCTTCACTTACTCCTTTTCTCTTTACTGTTCCTGTGCCTGAGAGCAAAGGACTTCTTAATTAAGACCTCATCAGTAATTGATATCTTAATTAAGAAGCCAATGGTCTGGCATTTAAAAAAGAAGAGCTGTAATATAGACACTGCTTTCTCAACTGCCTTTTTTTTTTAAAAGGCAAAATGTCCTTGAAAAAGGAATCCTTTTTAAACTTTTCCCAAAATAGGCAAGAGTTTAAGAAATACCATTTAGGGAGTTCCCATCATGGCTCAGCGGTTAATGAACCTAACTAGTATCCACGAGGATGTGGGTTTGATCTCTGGCCTCACTCAGTTGGGTTAAGGATCCGGCATTGTGGTAGCTGTGGTTTAGGTTGAAGACACAGCTTGGATCTGGCATTGCTGTGGCTGTGGTGTAGACCAGCAGCTGTGGCTCTGATTCGATTCGACCCCTAGCCTGGGAGCCTCCATAGGCCGTGGGTGCAGCCCTAAAAAAGGAAATAAAAAGGATATACCATTTACCCTTTGGCCTCCAAGCTTTAAATTTACTTTTACTTTTTTTTTGGCTCCTACACCGTTGTGTCCATGTGTCAAAGAACTTTACATCAATCCCTAGATCTGCCATTTCTTTCGTGAATTGTTCCATCATATGAAATAAGAGTTTTTTTAAATCAATCTTAATTTTTTTTAATGGTATGACCACTGGATATGGCAGTTTCATGATTCCTATCCATTTATCTATTTTTTTTAAAACACCTTCAGTGTTTCCAAGCCTAAAATCAAGATATTGGTATTGGAGTTTTTATCACATACTTTGTTCTAAAGCAATATTAAAATCACTACAAAGAAAAAGAGCCAGTTTCTGTATGAAAAACTGAAACAGAGCTTTGTCTTCTTTTTTTTTTTTTTTGTCTTTTAAGGGCCACACCTGCAGCATATGGAGGTTCCTAGGCTAGGGGTTGAGTCAGAGCTGTAGCCACCAACCTACACCACAGCCATAGCAATGCCAGATCCGAGCTGCATCTGCATCCTACACCACAGCTCACGGCAACACCGGATCCTTAATCCACTGATCAGGGCCAGGGATTGAACCTGCATCCTCATGGATGCTAGTTGGGTTTGTTAACCACAAAATAGTTTTGGATTAAAAATCGATACTTCTGACCCTTGGAAAGCTTACCCTTTTTTAGTTCAGCATTTTGAACAGGATGGCGCCAAGGACATAAATGTAAATTTCGAGATTCCATGTGAATTTTTGTGAATTTCCTCAAGAAATGTGTTTCTGAGCACTCTTGGGACATTTATCCTTTTATGAGATGCTGAGACTTATAGGAGCTACTTGAGTGTTTATTTCATCTGAAGATGGAAGTTTAAAATTATACCATATGATTAGACTTAAGGACTTGGAAAGTCTGGGTCTGTGCATTCAGAAACATAGTTTTATTCATCATAAGTCCTTATTGATCCTTCATCATTTTGTCCTATAACCAGATGTTGCTAGTATGCTTATTTGGACACTCAGACTTAAATGATGTGTTTTAAGAGTTTTATTACCATTAAAGATCGGGGAGTTCCTGCTGTGGTGAAACGGGATCGGTGGCATCTCTGCAGCTCCAAGGACGCAGGTTCGATCCATGGCCCAGCACAGTGGGTTCAAGGATCTGGCGTTGCTGCACCTGCAGCTCAGACCTAATCCCTAGCCTGGGATCTCCATAAGCCACAGGGCAGCCAAAAAAGAAGAAAGGAAAGAAAGAAAGAAAGGGAGGAGGAAAGAAAGGAAGGAAGAAGAAGGAAGGAAATTATTAAGGATCATCTTGTTCTTCTAAATACATTTGTCCTAACAGTTTGGAAATTGAGATACATTAAAATTGTTATATACCCTCCTTGAGTGGTTCAGCATTCCTCAATATTACCTGACCGAAGTGGAGAGGTTTTATTCTACAAATGCTAGGAGTAAGCTAATGTAACTCATTTCATATTCAAAATAGGCATGTTGTATGTGCTGCACAGCGTATTGTTGGAGATGGAGTTTAACGAGGCAGGGAGTAAACAGACGGTAAAAACCTGGTGTGACAAATCAGGCCTGTGGCTTTGATTTTTCCAGACACAGTTGCTCCTCGGTTTAGAGAGAAGAGTGTTGTCTTACTCCTTATCTACATAGGTCCTGCCACCTAGTGACAGTAACAAAGAGATAGTGAAAAGAAATTGTGTCCTAACAAAGATATTGCTATTCTCACCTTTTCATTCTGGTCTTAATACCGCTTCATGCTTAATCCTACCTCGCATCCATGCCTTACACACTTTATAGAGCCCCTCCACTAACTCATTCATTGCACTCCCAAAGTGCAGTTCTGGAAGTCCCATCCCGCTGTCTCCTGGCCTTCCAGACCCCATCTGTGCATCTGTGGTCACGACCTGGGTTGCTCTCCCTGGTCACAGCTATTTGCCATTCTCAGGCATTCATTCGACACTACTGTGTGCTGGGCAGGGTGCTGCCACCACAGAGGAAATGATACAGTCACACTTTCCTCGGTCTCCATCTCGCACTGGAGATGGATGTTTTACAAATTTATTAAAGTGAGGAAAGGAAGGAAGAGAGGAAGAGAGAGAACTCATGGGCGCGCGGGTTAAAAAAAAGAGAGGGCGTGATTCACTCTGTAGCGGTCTTTACACGGCACAATGCGGACCTGAGTGGAGACCCAATCTGATCTTCTGATTGGTCCTGGGCAGGATACGTCATTTGCATGGGGAGCAGGTTATATAGAGGCGGGATGAGGAAGTGGTGACTTCCTTCTCTAGCAGGAAGTGAGCTGCCCAGGCTGCTCAAGGTGGGGGAAAGGGAATTACAATGAGATTGCAGCCAGAAGCTTTGGGGTTTAATCTCCTTGAAGGGGGCCTGAAACTTGTAACAGAAACAAGGATAAATATTTTTATTTTTATTTATTTTTTGTCTTTTTAGGACTGCACCTGCGGCATATGGAGGTTCCCAGGCTAGGGGTTGAATCAGAGCTACAGCTGCCGGCCTACGCCAGAGCCACAGTAACGCCAGACCCTAGCCACGTCGGCGACCTACACCACAGCTCACAGCAACGCCGGATCCTTAACCCACTGAGCAAGGCCAGGGATTGAACCCGCAACCTCATGGTTCCTAGTCGGATTCTTTTCCACTGCACCATGACGGGAACTCCACATTCATGAAGTCTTGAAAATGGGTACATTACAGACATTTTTATAGTATGTACATATATGGCATTTCCTTGGGAGAATGTGTGTCACTTTTATCTGACTTTCAAAGTAAGCCGCGATCTGTCTTCCTGCACCTCTACAATTCCCCAAAAGGGTCAGAACCACTGCTCTAGAATTTTCTTTGGACTAAATCTTTTTTTTTTTTTTTTTTGGTGGTGGTGGTGGTGGGGCTGAACCTTCAGCATATGGAAGTTCCTGGGCCAGGGATTGAACCTGCCACCATAGCAGTGACCCAAGCAGCTGCAGTGACAGTGCCAGATCCATAACCTGCTGTGCCACAAGGGAACTCAGAATCTTTGAACTCCGAGTCTGTCCCTGATTCTCTATTAAGAAGTTTGAAAGTCGAGAAATATGTTGCTTTTCTAGGATTAGCAGAAGACGGAGAAAAAACCCAAACATCATGTGATGATTAGATTATTAATCACGTTACTAACGCCTTCAGTTCCGTTTGTGTTCATGCCCATCAGACTGTGGTGGCTTTAGCATACCTGTGTCCATGAACTTGAGAATAAGGTACAGAGTGCATTTGGAGTGCTCGTCTTTCTAGGTCGCAGAACTGTCAGCTGGAACTCAAAGAGGCGAGACTGTGAAGATGACTATCACTCTGACGAGGGAGCTGCCGGCAAGTTCCCCCGTGTGCATCCAGGTCTTCAGTATCATCTTCAAGAAGTAAAGTGCCTTCAGTGTGAATTTAATTTAGCCTAACGATGCCTGTCAGCAGAGAGCCTGGGTATCAAAATTATTAACCACTTTGTAGGCAGTGTGCCAGCAGCAGTGTCATCTTTAGGGCAATTTTCCGTGTACTTTCATGTCCTTGTGCTGTCATTTGCACTACGGTCCATCACAGCCTCTAACTGGTGCCTCTGGCACTTTCTAGTGTTGCCCGTGTTGAGACGAAGGACTTCAGGCCTGTGGTGTCTCGGTGGGAGCAAGGCAGGTGCCTGGGCGCCTCTTTCCTCTTCTTTGTTTTCTGTACCCACTTTCAGCCTCTACCCCTAGACTTAAAAATTGGGTGTGTCTAGGTTAGTAAACTAAAGGACTGGGTTTTTTCTCCTAGTTGATTTATTTTAGGTGTGAAAGGCCATCACCCTATTTTTATTTCAGCATGGGTACAAACTGAGAAGTCTGCCGTGGTTGACTGATGCTTAATAACGATTTTAAAAATGTATATATACTTGCAGGATCTTAAAAAAGTTGTCCATGTACCAAATTGGACGGAACTTCTATAAGCCTTCCGAGCCAGTGGAAATTCCCCAGCACAAGTAGGTTTATTTCTATTTTTTGTTGTGATAGGAACAACATAATTTACAATGTAATATTGTACCATTATGCCTCCTATGAGAGATACCATGGTATGAAAAGTAATGGATTTTTTTAATTTTCAAGTTTTTTCTTTTTTTGTAGAATGATGAAAGTCAAAAGCTAGCAGCCTCTTTTCTTTTATTAGTGTGCTGGATCATTATCGTAAATCCTAGAAGGAATTTAGAAGCTGAGTTTTCTGTGTATGACGGGGAATAATGAGAGCACGGAGTTCCGTCGTGGCTCAGCGCTAATGAATGAGACTAGTATCCATGAGGATCTGGGTTTGATCCCTGGCCTCCCTCAGTGGCTTAAGGATCCAGTGTTGCCACAAGTTGTGGTGTAGGTCGCAGACTCGGCTTGGATCCTGCATTGCTCTGGCTACGGCATAGGCTGGCAATTGCAGTTCCAGTTTGGCCCCTAGCCTGAGAACTTCCATATGCCGTGGGTGTAGCCATAAAAAGACAAAAAAAAAAAAAGTAATAATGAGAGCAGAATAAGCAGTACTATGTTATATCACATAGCTTATGCTCTTTTTTCTTTTCTTTTTATGGTCGTGCCTGTGGCATATGGAGGTTCCTGGGCTAGGGGTCCAATCAGAGCTGCAGCTGCCAGGGTACACTGCAGCCACAGAAACGCTGGATCCAAGCCGCATCTGCCACCTACGCGGCAGCTTGTGGCAACGCCACATTCTTAACCCACTGAGCAAGGCCAGAGATTGAGCCCAAATCCTCACAGATATCATGTTGGGTTCTTGATCTGCTCTGCCACAGCGGGAACTCCTGGTGCTCTGTTTTCATGCTGACAGAAAGTGAGCACAGCCAGGGTGGTTGATAGGAAATTATCGGGTAAGCCGAGGTCACCCAAGCCACCAAGCTAAGCCACTCTCATGAAGGACAGAACTGTTAGGAACACTTGCAGAATTTTCGCTCTAAACTGGGATGTAGATGCGGCAGGCAAGGTGGTCAGCTGTGTCGTGAACTGGTTATTACTCAGTTCTCCAAAATACGTGGTTGAGCCAAAGACAGAAGCAGCCAGCGACCCAAGTGAGAAGTACAGGTGTTCCTTGATGGCTCCATGTGTCGACATTTCAATTTCACGATGACGTGAAAGTGATGCACCGTCAGCAGAAACTGTACCTTGAATTGTGAATGCTGATCTTTTCTGGGCTCGCCGTATGCGGTGTGGTGCTCTGTCGTGACGTTGGGCAGGGGCAGGATGCCATCCCAGGCAGCCATGTGGTCAGGAGGGTAAATAACTGATAAACTGACCGGCATTCCACACCCTCGTAACGATTCTGTTTTTCACTTTCAGTACCGTATTAAATAAGTGACACGAGAAGCTCATCACTTTATTATAAAATTGGCTTTGTGTTGAATAATTTTGTGCACCTGCATCGGTCAATGTCAGTGTTCTGAGCACGTGTAAGGCGGGTTGGGCTAAGATTTCAGGAGGCTAGGAACACTAAATGCATTTTTGACTTGGGATATTTTCAATCTATGTTGGGTTTATCAAGGTGAAAACCTCTCATAAGTCAAGGACGATCTGTACATAAAAGACAGAAGACAGGGGCAGGGTGTTCGACCTTCTGCCAGGTGGAGGGAAAGGCGGGGTTTCCGTGAGTTAATTCAGTGTGTCAGAGCGGTCTGGGTAAAGCATCTTATTCATTCATCCTCGTCACTTTTCTCTCCACCTGGGTTAGAAATTCTCATGGGTCCAGTGTGTGCTGAGCTGGAGTTGGTCCTAGTGTACACGTGTGTGCTGAAGGCTGGTATTCGTATCACGGTGAATGAAGTCCACAAAATATAAACAGAAATAATAATAATAATAATTATTATTATTATTTTGGCTGCCCTGCCGCATACGGAGTTCCCGAGCCAGGGATCAGATCTGAGCCGTCGCTGCCACCTATGCCGCAGCTGCAGCAACACTGTGTCCTTAACCCGCTGTGCTGGGCTGGATTGAACATACATCCTGGCGCACAGAGATACCACCCATCCTGTTGTGCCGCAGCGGGAACTCCCAGACACTATTTTAAAAAATATTTTGACTTTTTTCATGCCCCTTCCCTGGTTTTTTCCTTAAGACTTCAGACTGTGATATTCATCAAAGGAGCTGTAGCCAGCGATGGTTTCCCTGCTTCATCTGTATGTGGTGTCACTGAGATTCTTTTTATCCTCATTAGTGATTCTAGTCACTGTCTCCACCACTGAGTCAGGGTGCTTTTCTGAACCTGGCTGTTTGCCTGCTGGGCCAGATCACTCCATAAACAGATTAATCCTATAGCCGTGTTCCCAGCCAGGGGTAATTTTGCTCCCCAGGGAACGTTTTGCAAGGTCTGGGGATATTTTTGGTTGTCACGGCTTGGGGACTGCTACTGGCACCTAGTGGGTAGAGGCCAAAGATACTGCTTACACATCCTGCAATGACAGGACAGCTCCTAACAAAGAATCATCCGGCCCAAATGTCAGCAGTGCCAAGGCTGAGAAAGGCAGCTCCGTAGGAATGTATTTTATCCTAAGTATATGTTTAAAGACGCTCTAGCTGAAAAGAACCAAAAGTGCTTAGTGAGCCACTGAGAGAAATCCGACTAAAGAAAGACGGTTTCCTAAAATCCAGAGAATGCAGATGTAAAATCACTGTTGAAAAATGTTTATCTAACACTTAAAACATTTATTTAAAATTTTTTGTTTTTATTTTTCCAGATTATCCCTTTGGCCCGGGTTCGCCCTATCTGTATCCCATTTTGAAAGCGGGCTCGTGTTCAGTGCTGACGTCAGCTATAAAATACTCCGGAACGAGACCGTTCTGGAGTTCATGACTGATCTCTGCCACAAAACCGGCGCGTCCTGCTTTATCCCCACGTGCGAACGAGAGCTGATTGGGCTCATTGTCCTCACGAGGTAAAAGCCTGCATTTAAATAGATTTTCTTCTCTAGAGAAGGTGCTCCTTATGCCACGTGGGAACGGGAGTAGCGTGCGGGCACTGCCTGAGCTCAGCCTACTCACCTGTTTAGACCCGGTCATTCTCCGCTACCCAGAGCTCAGGCTTCCTCGGGCGGTGTGAGGGGCTGGCCGCAGTCCTTATCTCCTGCTGTACCCCCTCGCCTCATCCCCCATGGCCTGTGCTTTGCTGCCCCGGACCCGCTGCCTGGGTCCCCACCCCTATTTCTGCCTTGTAGATTTTTCCTCCCGCAAAGACTCCCCATCGTTACTGCTCGTCTGAAGCCTCTACCTGTCCGCGCCGTTGACATGAACTCAGTCCCCACGCATGTGCTGCTCCCAAAGCCCAGTGCTTATCGCTACCTCCTTGGACCCACTTTATTTCATTACATTACATCACAGTGTAACTGAGCCGGACCCTATGCGACCCTCCCAGGAAGACCCCAGCCCCATATCCTCTGCTTTAGCTCCTCTCCGAAGCACGTGGATAACAATATCTGACGCATGTCCCTTCACCACAATCCAGTATCAGTAGATGGGTTTTCCTTCACATGGGCGCATGGACCCAAGTTTGGTTCTGTGACAGCAGGACAGACGTCAGGTCCGCATCTCATCTTTGCTATAAGATTATGAAGTCCTTAGGGTTGAGCCCTTTCAAGTCTCTGGGTTTATCTGTGTCTGTTTTGCCCTCAATGCACATTGAAATGAATGGAACATGGGCAGTTAGGTGGCTTTCTGAGGACCAAAAAGCCCGTGGTACGCTGTTGCTAATCCGTGGCCTTTTTTTTTTTCTTTTTAGGGCTGCAACTGTAGCATATGGAGGTTCCCAGACTAGGGGTCTAATCAGAGCTGTAGCCATTGGCCACGCCACAGCCACGGCAATGCCAGATCTGAGCCACATCTGCAACCTCACCACAGCTCACACCAACCCCAGATCCTTAACCCACTGAGCGAGGCCAGGGATCAAACCAGCATCCTGATGGATACCAGTCAGATTCGTTTCTGCCGAGCCCCGATGGGAAAACCTGTGGACACTTTTTTTAGACGACCCACTAGCCTTCTCCTAGTCTGGCTTGGAACTTCCACTTGAAGTCGTTTTTCTAGGTTACAGAGCAGAGAGGTGGCGCTAGTTGAATTCCACGCCAACCTCTTATCCTGTTGTCATGATCTTCATGAACTCGCTTATCACACTATTTCAAAGTCATCTTGCAAGGTACCAAGAGCCCAGGAGAAACTCGACAAGGAGATTTCTGTCCCCAGGCTGGGGCGCCTGAGAGGATGCTCTGGGCCACACCGTGCCTGCTGCAGGGGAGAAAGGGCTTCCGTGACCTTAGCCCACCTGCTTTGCAGTTTTGTGCAGGACCACCCTTCGATGGGAAGTCAAGTGGGCTGCCGTAATTGTGTGGCCGATCAGCCTTCTTGGAGTACTATTTTATTTTAATTTATTTTATTTATTTGTCTTTTTAGGGCTGCACGTGCAGGATATGGAGGTTCCCAGGCTAGGCTTCTAATCAGAGCTGTAGCTGCTAGCCTACACCACAATCACAGCAATGCGGGCTCTGAGCTGCAACGGCAGCCTACACCATAGCTCATGACAACACTGGATCCTTAACCCACCAAGTGAGGCCGGGGATGGAACCCATGTCCTCATGGATCCTAGTTGGATTCATTGCCGCTGAGCCACGACAGCCACTCCTCTTGGGGTACTTTTTATCAGAAAAACTAGCAGGGAATTAAAAAGATCTGAGTGACACCAGGAGCTGATGGGAAAGTCTTGAGGAATGCTTTGGACTCTGAACATTTAAGAACAACTTACCTAAAGCTGTGCATCTCAGTGAGAAAAGCACAGGATGGTCTCATGATGCTCCCACTGGCTTTTTTTTTTTTTTTTTGGAACATGGAGGTCTTCTTGTCAAAGGAAGGGTTATTAATTCATGCTCTTCTCAGAGGAGAGCCGATCGTTTTTTTTAAAAAGTGATTATTCTTGAATTACTGTCTTTCATCATTTCTGAAATTCTAAAGGATGAGACTTCGAATGAATGCTGTAGTGAACTTGTCACTTAGCCTGTGGGATTTGGGAAAAGAACTTTTTTTTTTTTTTTTTT
>PVHT020000035.1:2159090-2196972 GCA_004024745.2 Catagonus wagneri | reverse complement strand
GGATCGTTAACCCACTGAGCAAGGGCAGGGATCGAACCCGCAACCTCATGGTTCCTAGTCGGATTCGTTAACCACTGCGCCACGACGGGAACTCCGGGAAAAGAACTTAAAGATTTCTTGCATTTACCAGATACAATAACAAAACCTATCGCATTGATGACATCGACTGGTCAGTGAAGCCCACACACACCTTCCAGAAGCGGGATGGCACAGGGATCACCTACGTGGATTACTACAAGCAGGTAGGCCGTCTTCCTTCAGCCTCACTGCCCTTCGTCTCAGCTCACAGAAGCCCCCCCCCAGCCGCCCCCCAATTCCTTTCCAATCCCAAAAGTCCCCTAAACCGTCGGGTGAGCCTGCCTCCGACATAATTCTCTGACCCGTCCCTTCCCCTCCGTCTCCAGCCATTCCTGGCTTGGTTCAGACCCTCATCCTGTTTCCTGTAGTCTGAGTTATCTCCTAAAAGCATGTCCAGGAGTTCCCGGCCGGCTCAGTGGGTTAAGGATCCAGCATTGTCACTGCCGTGACTCTTGGTTACTGCTGTGTCACAGCTTCCATCCCTAGCCCGGGAACTTCCACGCGATGAGGGCCAGGCCGAAGATAAATAAAAAGGAGTTTCCCCTTGTGGCTCATTGGGTTAAGAACCTGACTAGTGTCCGTGAGGACGCAGTTTTGATCCCTGGCCTTGCTCGGGGGGTTAAGGATCCGGTGTTGCCATGAGCTGTGGTGTAGGTCACAGATGCAGCTTGATCTAGCATTGCTGTGGCAGTGGTGTAGGCCGGCGGCTGCGGTTCAGATTCAATCCCTAGCCTGGGAACTTCCATAGGCTGCAGGTGTGGCCCTAAAAATAAAAAGAAATAAAATAAAACACATATCTAGTACTGTCGTCTCCCTGCCTAACATGTTTCCACAGCTCCTTCTAGCCTTAGAAGTCAAATCTAAGCCCCTGGGCAAAGTTTTCAAGGCCCTTTATGATCCAGCCCCTCCCTGCCTCTTGAGCCTCAGAACTGACCATGCTGTTTCCTGCACGCGTTCTGCTGTGCTCGCCATTTGTGGTTCCTTGAGTCAGTAACTCCCCTGTGTGTTTTCACACACGGGGCTTCCTCTGCCTTGATGTCCGTTCACAGCCAGCCAGTAGTCCCTGAACACCCTTCAGTACTCAGCTCGGAAGCCGGCTCTTATGAGACTCCGCGATGCTCTCCCCAGGGCCCCTCCTGCCTGCATTTAGCTGCGCCCCGACTCTCACGGCAGGACCTGAAGGGCTTGACTTCCCCTCCCAGCTTCAAGCTCTTGATTTCTGATACCCGGGGCTAGCTCGATATTATGCAGGTCGTAGATACTCGGAACATTCATTGATGGAAGCACCTGCTGACTCTGGCTGCTTGATTCACAAGGATGACTTCCTTTCATAGGCGCCTTCTCTTTAATGAGCGGTCATATTCCAGTCTCCCAAAGCTCATCGCTGTTTTAACACCAAAAACAAACGTAAAGCAAAAGCCCTGCCTTTGACCTCTCTACACCTTCAAGAAAGGCGATCCCCTTCTCCTCAGCTCATTTCTTTGGAAGGTCATCTACACTAGATCTAAGCTCCTCGTTAGTTCTTCCTTCCTGAAACCTCAGCAGTCTGGTATCTGGTTCTGCTGCTATGGAAGCAGCTCTCTAAGGTCAAGGTCAGTTACCGTTCTTATTCTAAGGGGCTTTGGGTGGCTTCGGATGCTAGTGACCACTCCCACCGAGCTGAGCACCTCTCCCTTGGCTCCTCAGCCCATCCCCGGTGGTTCTCCACTAGGTTTCAGGTCTTTCTCAGCCCTTCTTTCCCCTTGGACAGTAGATGCTATTATTCACAGCGGTCCGCTTCTGTAGGATCTTTTCTTCGTATGCTGAGATCATTCTAATATAGTGCTTTTGTCTTGTGCTCATTCCTAAATGGCATCCCCATCTCCGATTTCAGACCGTATTTGCATGAATATCCCGCAGGCATCTTAAACCAACGTCATTCAGACCGAATCCGGTGTCTTTACCACTCGTGTTTCTCCTTGGAATTCTGCCTCGCGGCAAGTCATGGTGTTTCTTCCTCTCTTTCTCCCTCGCCTCCTTATTCAGTTGCCACCAAGCTGCTTCCTTTATCCTTGAGTTCTCCCTGGACCCCCTCTCGCTCCCCAGCCCTGTCCCCACTGCATTAGTGCAGAGCCTCTCACAGATTTCTGTCTGGGGGGTTTGCAGCCCCCTTTGCAGTTTCCTTGCCCCAGCCCTCTCTCCACTGGGACCCATCATCCTCACTGCTTCCGGAGAGACCTTTCAGAAATGCTGCCCAGAAATGTGCTAAAGAGCCTAAGCTCTGGAATGAGATGGTCCCGGCACTAGCTGTGTAATCTTGAGCCAGTCACTAAGGGTGGAACGGTCTGTCAAAGGAGCCTTCGTGGTGCCATGGAAGCGCTAAACGCGGAACTAGTCCAAGCTGAGCTTTTCGTCTGATTCCTGCAGCTGGTGAGCACTGGGTAAACAGTCTTCAACTCCAGCATCACACTCTTGACTCCATCTCACCCCTTAACCTCACCTCTCACGGCATTCCCACCACGCCTCCATGCTGCCATCACCGCGTCTGCTTGCTGTCACTCCGCCTTTGCTCGTGTCCAAGAGACACTGGCATAAAGCCATGCTGTAGCTTTCTTCTTCACCACCAGGTGAAATACTCGGTCAAGGTCTAATGTCAAATAGTTACTGAAGTCCTTCCTGACTTTGCTGCCTGTCACACTCATGGAAGAGCCAGCTGTTTCTTCTCTGAGCATTTGTAGCGTGGATCACATTGCTTCTAGAACACGTCTTCCGTGTAGAACTCGGATGGCGTTTAGCATTTGGCAGAGCATCTTGTGCAGAACTGTGCTCCATATGTGTGTGTTTATTAAACACGAAGTTTGTTAAACATTTGGGTTTTTTCCCTGCATGATTAAATTCGTTTTTCTTTGATGTATTTTAGGACCTGTGACATTCTGAAGAGGGAATCATAATAAAATCCCACTCGCTTTCTTTGTAAAGAGATGTGGTTCACTGCATATATATTGTAATTAGGGAGAAAAAGCCCCGAGATGGAGCCACTTTCTAGAATGTCCTCCTCTCTGTCCCAGGAAAGGAACGATCAATTATTATGTAGTCAGCTCTCAAAGTGGAAGGCATCTTGGAGTTCCCGTTGTGGCTCAGTGCGTTAAGAACCTGACTAGTATCCGTGAGGATGTGGGTTCGATCCCTGGCCTCGCTCAGTGGGTTAAGAATCTGGCCTTGCCGTGAGCTGTGGTGTCGGTTGCAGATGTGGCTTGGATCCAGTCTTGCTGTGGTTGTGGCAGAGGCCGGCAGTTGCAGCTCTGATTCGACCCCTAGCCTGGGAACGTCTATATGCCATGAGTGTGGCCCTAAAAAAGCAAAAAAAAAAAAAAAACAGTGGAAGGTATCTTGATATTGACCTTCATATTTCTCTATTTTCTCTTGTCATGAGAAATATTTTCAAATGCTAAGAAAATTGGGGCACAGGAGAGAGTAAAGTTCACCCGATGCCCCGGCTTAGCGGGGAGAGTTCATGGCCCTGCTCCAGGTGAACAGAATACTCCCTCCTCTCTTCTCTTCATGTCCCAGTTTTACTCAAGTTCTGCTGAGAACTTCTTATACTTCCACGTTTTCTTCAAGGTGCCCTCTTGAATTCCACTGCCTTCACGAAGCCTTCCCTGATTTACCAGCCATAACATTGTTTTTGCTACCCCCCTGTTCCCCACTCCTTGCCAGGGACCCAGTCCTGAGCAGTGTGACAGGCAGAGATTCCCAAGGCTTAACGGCCGACTCCTGGCTCTGCTGATTTCCGTGAAGGGACCTTGGGAAAGTTATTCGATTTCTGATGGTGTTTGGTCATCTAGGCAGGGGAAGATGATAGTATTTGACTCATAGGTTTGTTGTTAAGATGAAATGAGGAGACATATGAGTGCTTAGTGGATATTATTAGTGCTTCCACTCTGCCTTGCTTTGTAGATGCTGTCGTTATATGTAAAGGCAGGGACTGTGCCTCTTATCTTTGTGTCTGCTGCAGTTCCTGGCATATAAAAGCACGAGATGTGAATTAATGAAGTTGTGTATGACAACACTCTTTCTGTGAACACTTCTCAAGCTTTTCAGTCATAGCATTGTTAAAATCACCGTTTTTATTTTTTTATTTTTATTTTTTGGTCTTTTTTGCCTTTTCTAGGGCCGTATCTGCAGCATATGGAGGTTCGCAGGCTAGGGGTCTAACAGGAGCTGTAGACGCCGGCCTTCGCCACAGCCACAGCAACGCGGGATCCGAGCCGCGTCTGCAACCTACACCACAGCTCACGGCAACGCCGGATCCTTAACCCACTGAGCAAGGCCAGAGATCAAACCCGCAACCTCATGGTTTCTAGTCGGATTCGCTTCCACTGCGCCATGACGGAAACTCCCCAAATCACCATTTTTAAATTGCTATTTCCTGAATTGTTTTTTATTTTTTTAATTAATTTTTTTTTCTTTTTATGGCTGTACCTGTGGCATATGAAAATTGTGGGCCAGAGGCCAAATTCGAGCTGCACCTGCAGACCTATGCCACAGCCACAGCAACGTCAGATCTGAGCTGTATCTGTGACCTACGTTGCAGCTTGTGGCCACGCTGGATCTTTAACACACTGAGCAAGACCAGGGGCTGAACCAGCATCCTCACAGAGACAGTGTTGGGTCCTTAACCCACTGAGTCACAAAGGGAACTCCTGTTTTTTATTTTAATGACTTAAAATCCTTATTGAATAGAGAACCACTCACTTCTGGCTTCCTTAATTATAGTTACTGATCTCGACATCATTTAGTCCCGAGGCATTTTACAAATTCTAATTCCAGTTGTTCTGTCATCAGTGTTGAGTAAGTTACGCTGGGAATGAGTGTTAATGGGAAACTTTGCCGTTGGAAGGTCAATGAACTCCTGGCAAGGTGAGAATGTTGAAGTTCAAGTTTACCAAGGAGAGAGGGGTGGGGTAGGGACTAATGATTGCCGGGGACTCATTATTCCTTGTGTTTTACACCTCTGAGCCCCTGTTCCCCGCATTTCATGGATGAGGACAGATCAGTAACTCCCCCCCCCCCTTTTTTTCCTTACTCGTTACTCAATGTCACGGTCCAGGTAAAGGGAAGAGCTGGGGATCAGGTTTACGTTCATCAGGCTTCAAACCTGCTTCCCCGCAGCATCGTACTGTCCTGAGAATTAAGGACAGTCATGCACTTTTGGGGCATCTGAGGCTGACTCAGTATGACCCTTGCCTCCAGCTTGTGCATGGGTATTTTCAAAAGGAACACAGATACTTAGAGCCTGGTTAAGCCTGGGGCAGTGTGCCTCAGTCTCCAAGGATGGAAATGCAGGTGTTGAGTCAGCAGCAGTGGGGTTTGCGCTGTGGATGGAGCCAGTTGGAGGCTGTTTGACTCTGGATGAATTCAGAAGAGAGCAGGGAAGTGAATAAACAAACAAACAAACAAACAAAAACAGTGTTGGAGTTCCTGTTTGTGGTTCAGCGGATTAAGAACCTGACTAGTATCTGTGAGGGTGCGGATTCAATCTCTGGCCTTGCTCAGTGGGTTAAGGATCTGGCATGGCCTTGAGCTGCAGTGTTAGGTTGCAGATGCAGTTTGGATCTGGCGTTGCTGTGGCTGGGGTGGAGGCCGGTAGCTGCAGCTCCAATTCGATCTGTAGCCTGGGAACCTCCATATGCTGCAGGTGAAGCCCTAAAAAGAAGAACACACACACACACACACACACACAGTGTTATAAAAGATAATAAAATCTTGAAACCGGCCCTGAAGTATAAAAGATAGGTCCTGTGGAGGGGCTCCCTGGTGGCTCCGTACAGTAAGGATCTGGCGTTGTCACTGCTATGGCCCAGGTTCAACACCTGACCTGGGAACATCCACACGCCACGGGCATAGCCAAAAAATAAAAAGCAGAAAGATCCTGGAAAGGAAGTAGAAATGAGTAGGTAACCACAGGGATTGGTAGAGACCCTTTTTTTTTTTCTCTTTTGAAAAGATTTGTTTATTCACTTTGATATTGCTTTGCTGCTTATAAGCAAGGATGCTCATTTTACGGTATTTCCGTATTAACTTTGCCTTCCTTATTCCATAGCAATATGATATTACCTTATCTGACCTAAACCAGCCAGTGCTTGTTAGTCTGTTGAAAAGCAGGAGAAATGATGACACTGAGGCTCGGATGATACACCTGATCCCTGAACTCTGCTTTCTAACAGGTAAGGTTTATGTTTTATACTCCGTCCGGCTCTCCATCATGGACTCTTGACATTTAGCAGTGGGTAGAACCTCCTTAAGTTAGCTGAGTGCCAGAGCTCTAATTTAATCCATGGCGGCAAGAAAGTTATGTCTCCTTTATCTCGTGTTTTCCATTACTTTTTTCTTTCCTTCTTTCCTTCTCCCCTTCCTTCCTTCCTTCCTTCCTTCCTTTCTCTCTCTCTCCCTTTCTTTCTTTCTTTTTTTCTTTCTTTCTTGTCTTTTCAGGGCCACGTCCGCGGCATATGGAGGTTCCCCTGCTGGTGTCGAATCAGAGCTGTAGCTGCTGGTCTACACCACAGCCACAGCCACAGCAACGCGGGATCTGAGCCGTGTCTGTGACCTGCACCACAGCTCATGGCAACACCGGATCCTTAACCCACTGAGAGAGTCCAGGGATCGAACCTGCAACCTCATGGTTCTTAGTCGGATTCGTTAACCACTGAGCCACAACAGGAACTCCTCCATGTGTTACCTTGACATTAAACTGACTTCCAGGTATTTTCCTAAAACTGAGCTGCTCTTCCTCATTTTTTTGAATGTCACTAGTTTAGGAAACCACATGACTTTAATTGTCTTCACGGGTATTCTTCGAGTGGTGCCAAAATGATCCTTATTTTCTTTCTGCGTGAGCTTCCAGAAGATCATCTTCACTCTACAGTAGAATCTGAATAACTTGTCTCAGGGACTTTTAATCATATTCCCCTGGCTACTAAGGTGAGGCTAAGAAGGGAGCACTTTCTATATTTTACATTTTTGTGTTGCTCGAATCAGTTATGCTGTGTATGTATTTCTTTTGTGATTAGAAAACTTAATAAGGACATCAGCCTCGTGGGATGGAATGCCTGCTTTTAGGGTCACTCTGGCCTTTCAGATCTGCAGTTGCCATGGTGGCCTCTAGCCGCGTGTTCACTGAGAACTTGAGACGTGTCTAGCAAGGCTCGGGACTTAGATGGGCTAGTGCTGGGTCAAACACAAGTTGGCTATCTAAGACGTAGTGTGAAGAAAAGTGGAAACTACCTCATTAACGATTTTTTGTATTGCTTACATATTGAAATAATAATATCTTGGCTATGCTGAATTAAATAATATATACTATTTGAATAATCGCATCTGTTTCTTTTCGGCTTTTTTAAAATGTGGCTTCTCGAAAAATTTAAATGGCATGGGGCTTGCGTTGCTGTTGGGTGGTGCTGTCCAGATGGTTGAAGCTGATTTCAGTTTAGGTGAAAAGTTTTATCACCCCGTGCCTGAGAGGGGCTGGAGTCACATCAAAGACTGTTCATTTTTTACTTTGTTTTTATTCACAATGAATAGGGCTTCCTGGCCGGGCAACCTCTGATTTCCAGCTGATGAAGGCTGTGGCCCAAGAGACGCGTCTCAGTCCTTTGGGAAGGCAGCAGCGTGTGGCCAGGCTCGCAGATGACATCCAGAGGTATGCGGACATCTCCGCTTCTAGATGCTCCACAGTATCTCTTTATTAACTAGTTTGTTATCAGGAATAATACCTAGCCTTTACTGGGCACTGCCTGTGCCAGGCAGTATGGTAGCACTGGCGGTGTATTGCATTTTATCTTTACATTGACCCTATGAAGTAGCTAGTCAGTCTTACATTTTGCAAAACAAGGAAAGGCTTTAAAAGACTTTAGAGTTTGCTCAAGGTCACGTGCTATTAAATGTCAGCACTTGGAGTTGAAGCGTGGGCTGTCTGGCTTAAGGCCCATTTTGCCAACCCTAGAGCCACACCAGAGCCTTTGCATCTCGGCGTGTCCCCCATGGGCCCAGTCTTTCCGTAAGTCTCTGGAGCAGGGAGTAAAACGGTAACTCGAAAGAGAGGCCAGGAATTCCAAAAAAAATTAAATTAAATTAAATTAAAAAAAAAATCGATCTCTGGATAGTTCAGGAAGTTATAATTCTGTCTCTAATAATTAACATTCTTTAAAAAATAAATACTTTAGGAGTTCCCGTCGTGGCTCAGTGGTTACGAATCTGATTAGGAACCATGAGGTTGCGGGTTCGATCCCTGGCCTTGCTCAGTGGGTTAAGGATCTGGCGTTGCCGTGAGCTGTGGTGTAGGTTGCAGACACGGCTCGGATCCCACTTTGCTGTGGCTGTGGCGAAGGCCGGCGGCTATAGCTCCTGTTAGACCCC
Source organism: Catagonus wagneri (assembly GCA_004024745.2). Lineage (NCBI taxonomy): Eukaryota > Metazoa > Chordata > Mammalia > Artiodactyla > Tayassuidae > Catagonus > Catagonus wagneri. The sequence continues at coordinate 2,188,500 of PVHT020000035.1, read as the reverse complement.
TAGCCTGGGAAACCTCCATATGCCGTGGGTATGGCCCTAGATAAGGCAAAAAGACAAAAAAAAAAAGACAAGAAAAAGGAAAAAACAAAAAACTTTAATGATTTAAAACTCAACTCTCAACAGAAACAAGGATGCTCGTTTTGAGCTGGAGACCTGGGGGCTGCACTTCGGATCCCAGATGTCTCTGACTGGCCGAGTTGTGCCGTCAGAAAAAATCCTGATGCAAGACCACGTAGTAAGTGCTCTGATTTTATTTGCATTTAAAAGTATTTTCCTAAACGTGTGTCAGTTTGATCATACGCCAGAGTGACTAGTGGGCTTAATAATGGAAGATTCCTTTGGTTTCTCTGTGGCCACATCTCTGCCCTTCCTTTGTCCCAAACCTTCAGGTCCCTCAGTCCTCCCCCCCCTTTTCTTTTAGGGCCACATCCAGGCCACATGGAAGTTCCCAGGTTAGGAGTCAGATCGGAGCTGCAGCTGCTTGGCCTACACCACAGCCCCAGCAACACCAAATCCGAGCGACTTACTCCACAGCTCATGGCAATGCTGGATCCTTAACCCACTGAGCAAGGCTAGGGATTGAACCCTTGGCCTCATGGGTACTAGTCCCATTCTGAACCTGCTGAGCCACGACAGGAGCTCCCCTGAACCTGTTTTATGCAAAAATCGCTCATTATCTTTCTGCTTTTGCCCTGTTTAGCCCATTTTTAAAGTCAGTGACACTTCATTTCATTTTTAAATGTGCTTTTCTTGCCTTTATTTGATATAATAAGTAAGCCAATATGTCAAAACTAATGACTGAGCCAAGAACTGTTTTGTTGGCAGAATGAGGGTTTTTTTTTCATCATTTCTTTTTGATAATCTGTCCTAATAACCAAAACCCTTATTGGAGAAGCTGAGGAAAAACTACTTTAAAGGCAAAACAAGGGAGTTCCCGTTGTGGCTCAGTGGAAACGAACCCAACTAGTATCCATGAAGACGTGGGATCAATTCCTGGCCTCACTCAGTGGGTTAAGGATCCAGCCTTGCCTTGAGCTGTGGTGTAGGTCCCAGACTCAGCTGGCATTGCTGTGGCTGTGGCGTAGGCTGGCAGCTGCAGCTCCAATTAGACCCCTAGCTTGGGAACTTCTGTGTTGCACATATGGCCCTAAATAAATAAATAAATAAATAAATAAATAAATAAAAGCCAAACAATAAGTTCCCTGGTGGCTCAGTGGGTTTAAGGATCTGGCATTGTCACTGCTGTGACTCAGGTCGCTGCTGTGGTGCAGGTTTGATCCCTGGCCAGGGAACTTCTGCACACCCCAGCTGTAGCCATAAAATTAAAAAATAGCAGCAAAATAAAGTTTTGTAAAGTTCCAAAATGTAAACTCTCATTAGGATATTGGTCAGGAGTCAATCAAGAGCTCAGTTTCAGTTCCACGTATGCAATGGGACTTAAAATACGTGAAATAAAGTGTCTCATCTCTGTAAATCAAATCGCATTTGTCAGAGCTTTATTTGCATTTTTTTTTTGCATGGAAACAGGTCTTCATAGGAGAAGGGGCACTAAGGTGGCGGTGGGCGGGCTAGAGGTGGCTGTGGCATCACCTTCTGAAATGATTCTGCTTTTCTGAAATTGGGTTCAAGGAACTGAGTACAGTAAAGCTTCACAGGCCTCAGACTGGGCCTTGGGCATTTGTCCTGGTCCCCTGCCAGCCCGTGACAGATCACAGTGTAGGTGAGAGGCTTGTGGCTCTCCTCACATGGGCTATGATGGAAAGGAATGGATCCTGGCTCCAGACAGATTTTTTTTTTTTTAATCTTTTTAGAGCCACACCTGCCTGCGCGACAGCCACAGCAACACCAGATCTGAGCCATGTCTGCGACTTACACACAGCTCACAGCAATGCTGGATCCTTAACCCACTGAGCCCGGGATGGAACCACATGCTCATGGATACTAGTTAGGTTCATTACCCCCTGAGCCACACGGGAACTCAGACAGAACCCTTCAGGGATACCTAGCCCTTCTCCTTTGTTCTCAGGTGGTCTCTTGAAGCTGAGTACCCGCCTGGCCACTGTGATAGGGCATTGGGAGGGTGGCTGTGACCTGGAAATCAGAGTGAGTGGCGGGAAGTGCCCTGATTACAACACTGAGAAGACCTGCGTTCCAAACTTTCTGCCACCAGCTGGTTCCATAACCCCTCTCAGCCGTGGCTTTGGACTCTGGAAAACAAGGCAACTGCAATGCTTCTTAAACTGCAACATGCAGATGAGTCACTGGGAAGCTTGTTCCCGTGCAGATTCTGATTCAGTGGGTCTGGAATGGGGCCCAGGATTCTGCATTTCTAACAAGTTCCCAGGAGATAGCCATGCTGGTACAGGACAACCCTGAGTAGCGGGGGAATAAATTACAGTGTCCTTCTAAATTTTAACAGTGGCTCTTCCTGACTCACCAACCAAAGACACTTCCATATGATTCCAGTCCGTGGATACAAGCAGAAGCCCAAGGACCTGTATAAAGTCTTCCCTTTACGGGAGTTCCCGCTGCGGCTCAGCAGGTTAAGAACCCAACACAATGTCCCTGAGAATGTGGGTTCGATCCCTGGCCTCTCTCAGTGGGTTAAGGATCTGGCATTGCTATGAGCTGTGTCGTGGCGTAGGTTGCAGTTGCAGCTTGAATCTGGTGTTCTGTAGCTGTGGCTGTGGCGTATATAGGCTGACAGCTACAGCTCCGATTTGATCCCTAGCCCAGGAACTTCCATATGCCACAGGTCTGGCTGTAAAAATGGCTCCCCTTTTCCATGCAGGGAGCTTGTTTTCCCTGGGCACTAGGGAAACTTTCAAAGAATGAGAAAGGAGTTTTTGTCCTGGAATCATCTTTGTTCCTAGATGTATCTACTCCAAGCATAATGTACAGCCTTAATTTTAGGGTTGGTTTGTTTCAGTGTGATAACCTGTGTATCAGCCATCAGCATTTTTTCTTTCTTTCCTCCCTTCCTTCCTCCTTCTTTCTTTCCTTCTTTCCTTCTTTTTTGTTTTTTAGGGCCGCATATGTGGCATATGGAAGTTCCCAGGCTAGGGTCGAATCGGAGCTACAGCTGCCGTCCTACACAACAGCCACAGCAACGCAGGGTCCTTAACCCACTGAGCGGGGCCAGGGATAGAACCCACATCCTCATGGATACTAGTCAGGTGCATTTCTGCTGAGCCACAGTAGGAACTCTCCACACTGTCTTTTTTATTTAGTTGTGCTCTGAGTAAATTTATTCAACCCTATCAAGATCTTCATTTTTTTCAGTGTCAGCCTGTGTCTGCAGCTGATTGGTCCAAGGATATGCGAACTTGCAAGATTCTAAGTGCACAGTCTTTGAATAAATGGCTGATTATATGTAGTCACAGAGCTGAAAGTGTGACGGAAAGCTTTCTGAACTGCTTGAGAAGAGTTGCTAGTCCCATGGGATTTAATGTGGACCACCCCAAAATGTGAGAAGATGCTGAAAATCATTCCAATTTTTCCCCTATATTAATTTGGTTTAGTTAGAGATAATGGCTGATATAGCTATAAATGTTACTTTGTATCAGTAAAATTTCCTAATATAAAATGCCAAGAAAATAGTTACAAGTAGGTAGATGTGGCAATGATTAAAGTTTTGTCCAGTTAAAATATATTTTATGTCTGTCTTTGTAAAACTTTATTTTCATAGTTCCTCCTAGGCAATAGTCTCATTCCCTCAACATCTTTCCAGTACTAGCTGGGGTATAAATCTTTAATAAATCCTTGTATTGCCTCCTCAACTTTTCCTTGGTTTTTCCATATCACTTATTTATACAACATAATAACAAACAGGATATTAACAAATAAAAGTTGTTTCCTGACTTATTGGATAGATTTATGTTTTGAAATTTACTGTAAAAATATATCTGTGATAAGCTTTTCTTATTCTGTTACTATAGCCTAAAATTAGGCGTCTAGATAGTTTTCTGATAAAACCAAGGTTGTTTGTTTAGCCTTTGAACATTTATTGAGTATCTATTACTATATACTGGATACTTTGCCATTTGCGTGGGATGAGATAAATATGATGCTTTCAATTTAATAAAAGATCCATTCATACTTGGTCATACTCAAAACTGAATATTGTTTTGCTTTTGAAAAGCCATAAAGTTGGTCCTTACATGCCTGCATTAACTCTCTCGCTGTGCTTAGAAAAGAGCAACAGGTACTTGTTTTTCTTCATTGTTGTGGAGGCACAAATGTCCTAGTTGGCGGGGTGGGAAGTTATTCTTTAAACATGGTTGCTAATTAATTACATCACCATCCCAAGCATTGTTGAACACCATAGCTGTTCCCAAGGTCTCGTTTTACACTGGAGTGTCGAATTCTCCTCTTATCAAATCTGTTAACAAATCTCCCGGTTTGAGTTTCACCTGCTCTAATTTCTTTTAACCTGTGAGGTAAGAGAGTAGGAAAAGATTCACGAATGAAGCCACAGTCCAAGAACTTGCACTTGCTTCGTTGCGTCCTACACAAATTCCAGCAAGCCATTGCCCGTGATCTATTCTTGGCCTGTTTTATTCTAAAGTTATTTTATTCCATCATTTTCTTTTCCCATAACGTATCCTGCCAGCTACACCCGCAGCTCAGTCGGAACCAGCAAGTGGCAGACAGTGGTCCTGCCACCTGCTGGGCGGGTTTAAAAAGGCCGCTGGGCATTGGGACAGTCTATGCATATATACATATGAGAGGCTGAACCTATGTCAAGAAAATAGATACAAAAATTCCTCTGCGTGGGAATTTTTTTTAATCCTCTGGTCCCTAACATAATGTAAGCATAGAACTGATCATTGCTGAGTACTTGTCCACTGGTTGATTAAGGCTAAATATTCCAGGCTTCAAACAAGATGCCCCTAAGGGAAAAAAAAAAAAAACAACAGAAAAACAACAAATAATTTTTAGTCTGAATCATACAGATTATCTGAATATCTTGGTCTCGTTAACCTAATTATTTTTACTTTGAAGTTCACAGGGAGAATTGTTAGTCTCACTTTAACTTGAACTCTTTTTTAGATGTTTGATCTTGAGACTTGCAGTTTCCAAAGTTCACTTTCAACCCCAGTTTGAACAACAGAATTATTGTTCAAATAATAGGGACTCTATACAATGGAGAAAATTTCATTTTTCACCAACCTATTTTTTAAACTGATAAAAATGCTAATGAAGTGTTTCTGGTTTATCTTTTTTGGGAGAAGCAATTTTAGACTCAAGAAGTTTTCACTTTAATGATTTTTTTACCTCAAATTATGGTCTGTTATAAAAAATGATGAATATTATTTTTAGCTCCGTATTGCTATGTGCTACCAAGAAGAGAACGATGCATTTTCAAAGTTATTCTTTTTCTGTAGTATAAAAGTGCAAGAAAATCCAGCAGCATTTCTTCACGCCATACAGAAACATGTGGAACCTGAGCTTCAGTTGGTGAGTATAGGGTAATGTTTGTGGGTTTTGGGGTATGATTTTGTTTTTTCCTTATATCTAACAACCTTGAAAGGAGGAGTTTGAGCATATTCTCCCGTGATATGCTTGCAAATTGCTATGCATTTCCCCAAGCGCCCAAGGAAGATCCCCAAATCTTAGTATTTTAATCAATATATATTTCCCTTCATGTTTCTACTATTAATTTTTGTTTTTTTTTTTTTGTCTTTTTAGGGCCGCACCTGCAGCATATGGAGGTTCCCAGGCAAGCGGTCTAAGCGGAGCTGTAGCCACCGGCCTACACCACAGCCACAGCAACATGGGATCCGAGCCGCGTCTGCAACCTACACCACAGCTTACGGCAACGCCAGATCCTTAACCCACTGAGCAAGGCCAGGGATTGAACCCGCCACCTCGTGCTTCCTAGTCGAATTCGTTTCCACAGCGCCACGACAGGAAATCCTCTACTATTAATTTTTAAATGCTTGTTGCTACCCGGTGTCAGCCTCCTAAATGTCTACATATTTTCCAGGTGTGGAGGGGGGGGGGCTCATCTTTACTTAAGCTTTAAGACAAATCAACTCCCATCTTACCCATAAATGTTGGGACACTGTGTTCTCCCAGGGTTTCAGGAAATTCTCGGAAGGTTTAGGGTTTTCCATGTCACCTAAGGCCCCATGTTTATGCTTCCTCTGAATTCTTGCCCCCTTCATGGGTGCTTTTGCCTCCTGCATTGCCGTCACCCTAAGGAACCTATAATTGCTTCATTTCCCAAAGTATCGTGTGTGCGATTGTTCTGTGTGTCTGTGTGTGTGTGTGGTATGTAGCTAACTTTGCTGGGGGTTTGGGGCCAAGGCGTAATTACGTCACATGCCAACATGCCATACACATTAAGACTGACATCCCTTTCCTTAAAAATCTCTCAGCCATTGCTGTGTCTTAGAAGATGTTTGCTAGGTCTCCCACTGTATTGCAGTGCTTTTCCTGCCCAGCTCCCGTCTTACCTCCCAGCTCATTCCTATTCATTTGTCACGCAGCGGAGTTTAACTCTGTTTTCCTTTCAGTCAGACCCACACACACAAAATTGTTCACAAGGATGTTACAATAGACAAAGGAGTTTCTCACCGTAAGAGCATTTCTTTTTCACTTAAAAAAGCAAAATCCGATTTCCTGTTGTGGTGCAGCAGAAACGAATCTGACTAGTATCCATGAGGTTGCAGGTTCGATCCCTGGCCTTGCTCAGTGGGTTAAGGATCCGGCGTTGCCGTGAGCTGTGGTGTAGGTTGCAGACGCGGCTCGGATCCCGCGTTGCTGTGGCTGTGGCGAAGGCCGGCGGCTACAGCTCCTGTTAGACCCGTAGCCTGGGAACCTCCATGTGCTGTAGGTGTGGCCCTAAAAAGCAAAAACAAACAAATAAAAAAAATGGAGTTTCAAATGGCTTAGATTCAGTGTCTGTTCTTCAAAGGCCATTTAAGACAAGAACTGTATGGGTGTTAATATGTTCTCCTTGGAAACACAAAGGCGAAAGATGTTTGGAGCATCCATAATTCATTTTTTTTTAAAAAAGCTTCCTCTGAACGTAAGTAAATTGACTTTCTTTGTCCTGTTTTTGTTGCATTTAGGTAATGTGTATTCTGCCTTCTAATGAGAAGAGCTATTACGATTCCATTAAAAAGTACTTGAGCTCCGACTGCCCGGTCCCCAGCCAGTGTGTGCTTGCCCAGACGTTCCACAAACAGGGGATGATGATGAGCATCAGCACCAAGCTGGCCCTGCAGATGGCCTGCAAACTCGGCGGCGAGCTGTGGGCTCTGGAAGTCCCGGTGAGAAACCGGCACTCTTTTCCTTTTGCTCATCAACCGATCTATTCGTGAATTTTTTAAAATCAAATCCAAGGAGGAGCTATTTTTGCCTTGACCCTAGAAATATTTGCTTTGTCTGCTTGTTGGGTGGGTTTGTCGCTTGTGTGTTTGCCTGCTCTGGGTTTCATCACACCAGCCCCGGGGAGGGGTCTGGGAAGGGGAGGTGAGCCGAGGTCTCTGTTCCCAGGGAGCTTCGGGTAAGCTGACGACGGAAGGAGCGCCTGGTTTGGCGCACACTTGAAGGGAATTGATTTGGAGCCTCCCCGCTGTGGTTTGAAATCTGGGCTCCAGTGGCCTCTGCCTTTCAGCAGGGTGCTACCTGGCAGAGCAGCCTTGCACCCTGGATGGGACACCCCCACCCCCAACTTCCAGAGCTTGGGAAGCTGGCAGAGAGCCTGTGATCCGATCCTCCAAGCTGTGTTGGCAATTGAGAAAATCCTCTTCTCCTTCCTAAACTGTAGCCACCCTGGGAGGAGGGGAGGAGGGTGAGGAGTGAGGGTGGGGCGTCCATCCCTTTAACCAGAATGTCCCTCCTGGAGGCGCAGAGACAAATGAGGATTCCTAGAGAACTGAAGAATGGGGAATGCGCTCTCTCTCTGGATTCTTTAAGCCCTTAGGCAGGGGATAAATGGACTGACCACTTTTGCCAGAATCTCTTAAGCCACTGATGGGCCTTGCCCGCCTGCACCAAGGATGGTGGCTGTTTTGGACTGCAGTGGGTCTCTGAAGCAATGCATGCTCTGCCCTCCTCCCCCTCTCTCTAATTCTCTTTGGTTTCTGGTTTAATAATCTGCCTCATTTGGACCTTGATCACCTTGGCATATAGCTTAAATTAACTGCTTTAATAATCAGGGACAGTCTTTTAAAAACTTCGTATTGTCGTTGCTTGAGAAAATAATACCCTCATTCCATTAAATTGTGAAAACCTTCATGTTGCAGTTGAGGTCTCTGATGGTGGTTGGGATTGCTGTCTGTAAAGATGCATTCAGCCAGGGGACGGTGGTGGTGGGATTTGTGGCCAGTACCAACCCCAGAATCACCAGGTACTTTTGAAATTACCCGAGCATCTTCGGTTATTTAGACTATTGTGGTTTCTTCTAAAGACAATACAGAAAGGAATGGTTTTTATCTTCACTCATTTTTTAAAATATGAACGCCTATGGTCATAAATTATACTGACATATACAAACATGATAGATGATACTGAGCTAAAGTGTTACTTCATTAAAAACTATTTTTTATAGGAGTTCCCGTCGTGGCTCAGCGGTAACAAATCCAACTAGTATCCACAAGGATTCGGTTTCAATCCCCGGCCTTGCTCAGTGGGTTGAGGATCCAGCATTGCTGTGAGCTGTGGTGTAGGTCACAGACGAGGCTTGGATCCCGAGTTCCTGCAGTTGTGGTGTAGGCCAGCAGCTGTAGCTCCTATTCGACCCTTAGCCTGGGAACTTCCATATGCCGAGGGTGCGCTCCCCAAAAAGCAAAAAACCCCCCAAAAACACAAAAAAGAAAAACAACCCAAACCAAAAACCAGCCCCCCCCCATTATTTTTATACATACATTAGGATAAACTTGCTAGTGTGTAAATCATATTCCCCAAATGATGGCTGTATAGAAATTCCTGTGCAGTTATTTTCAGAACCCCTAAATTATACTGGGTGCTGTTCTAGCAAGTTTACATGTGTTATGTCAAGCAGTTGAGAATCAGATTGCCTGGCTTTATAGCCTGATCTTCCAATTATTTTCTGTAAATGCTCAATACATATTTGTTACTACTGCAATTATTATGTTACTATGCTATTACTACCGTATAGTTTGTCACTATTACTGTTATTTTGCTCGAAGTCCCTTGAAGTGGTGATTGTTCACACAGTCATGAAAAACGTGGGCAAGATGATGACACATTCCACATTGACTCACAGTACCTATTAAATTGTAGTTCTTAGAATTGTTTTGGCACTTGTAACTAAACAATGTGTTTCCAGGCCATTTACAACAGGTTTTCTTCCTGGAGTGAAACTCTTTGATTTACTCCATTAAATTTGTGATCGGGTAAATATCTGGAATTGTGAGAAACAGGAAAAGTACTAGCATAACTGCATGCCTCCAGCCTCAGTACAAGCTGTCTGGGATCCCTGTCCTGTGTGTTATTTCCTTAATTAAACACGTAAGGGACTTCCGGCTTATTAGTAGCATTTCTAATGGTGTCACGACTGCTGAACATATTTAAAGAACTAAAATGATGTGGACACATAAGTCATGATCTTCATTGTCCAAGTGCTTTTCATTAATAATTTCAGTAAGAGAACTTGCTTTTGAAATCTAGATAGGTTAGTTCATGTTAAGATTTCAGCTGCCAGAGGTCCTGTTGTGGCTCAGCAGTAAGCGAACCTGACTAGCATCCATGAGGATTTGGATTTGATCCCTGGCCTCGCTCGGTGGGTTAAGGATCCTGCATTGCTGCGGCTCTGGCATAGGCCAGTGTCTACAGCTCTGATTGGACCCCTAGGCTGGGAACTTCCATATGCAGTGGGTGCGGCCCTGAAAAGACAAATATGACAAAAAGTCCAAAAAAAAAAGCATTTTGATGGCCAAAAAATCTCATCTGTAGAAATGAAATTTATATGCCTGAGAAATCTTTGAATATTTTGAACATAGAAGATCTACCGCTAAACTAATGAATTCCTTTATAATCATAACACAGTGGTCACTATTTATCAGTGCTTATTATGCACCAAGTGTTGTACTAGGCACTTTTCATATAGTATCTAATTTAAGTTTTACAACTCTGTGAGGTACGAACTACCTACTGTCCTGTCCATTTCCTTGGTGCAGATGAGAAAACTGAGGCTTAGGTTCACGTAGCAAAGTCACATAGACGATGAGAATATCTGCCAGGATTAGAACTCAGATACGGCTGATGCTAGCACTGTAACAATCAGTGGTGTCTGGGGTTGATGTGAGAAGGAGAGCATTTTCATATAATTGTGATCAGATAGTGTATATAAAATTAGGAACGATTGATTTTTACATATAGTGTCAATTTTTTAAATCGAAATATAATTGATTGACGATGTCGTTATTATGTCTATTTCTTGATTTAACACTAGTGCATGTTTACCGTAGCACTTTTGAAGGTGAACTTCTGTTTTATTCTTTGCTTACTTTAGGTGGTTTTCCCGCTGTATCCTTCAGAGATCAACAACTGATATTGCAGATTGCTTGAAAGTCTTCATGACCGGTACTAAAAATGTAGCAGTGGGGATGGACTATTCCTTCCGACCCAAAGTCCATAAGTCTCTAGCCAACCAGACAGGTGGAAATAGACCCTTCAAGCCTTCCTGAGTCAGCTGGCACCCAGTTGGAGACCCCTAAGCTGTGTCCTGACTCAGGCCTACAGACAGGCTTTGTTAGAATTTACATTTGTCTGTGTGTGACAATCTGAAAGCCAGCAGGAAAGAAAATCTGTAGCTACCTGTGGCTCTGGCAAGCAGTTTGAAAGCCAAAAGAAATCTATGCTGGAGGAGCAAGGATTACGAAGGACTAGCATTCATTCTAGAAACAGGAGAGAAGTTTTGGGGACAAGGAAAGTGATGCTGGCAAATCAAGTGTGGCCTGGCAGGAAGAGATGGGGAAGCCAGCAGATGGGGAGGCGCCGTCCTTACCTAGGGGTGCAGGGGGAGGAGAGACCCGGGGCTCCCACACCCTCCTGAGCCCTAGGCCAGATGGGGCTTGGCCATTCCCTAGCTCTGTGACCAAAGCAGCTCCCTCCCTCCCGGATCCACGTCGTCCCGTCCGTAAACTTTGGGGGGTTGTAAGTATCTGCTTCCTCAAGAGGTGAATTTGTAAAGTAACTGAACCATATTTAGTGATAACAGTGCATACATAACTTTTAACCAGTAATTACGTTCTTAGATATAATCCCCCCCCCCAAGGTCTCAGACAAGTCCACAGTAAATATATCCGAGGATATTCAATGTGGTGCGTTTTGGGGGTAGGTAACCAGGATGTGCATCACTGAAAGAATGTATAATGATTTCAGGCAGATGCACAATTCTGCACACGGAAACATTGCATTATATTTGCACGTAGAAGTAAGGTTAAGTCTTAACATAGGAATTGTTGGAAAAAGAAAAGTTTGAAATATATGAAAAAAAGGTGAATTTGGTAATGAACTTATATGGTCATCTATCAAACTAAAATGGACTTTCTTCCTTCCTTCTTTCCTTTCCTTTCCCCTCTTCTTCCTTCCTCCCTCCCTCCCTTCCTTCCTTCTTTTCTTTCTCTCTCTCTCCCTTCCTCCTTGCCTTTCTTTTTCTTTCTTTCTTTTTTTCTTTTGTTGCTTTTCAGGGCCGCACCTGCAGCATATGGAAGCTCCCAGGCTAGGGATCCAGTCAGAGCTGCAGCTGCCAGCCACAGCCACAGCAACACCAAATCTGAGCCATGTCTGAGACCTACACCGCAGCTCACGGCAACGCCAGATCCCTGACCTACTGAGCAAGGCCAGGGATCGAACCTGCATCCTCATGGATCCTAGCTGGATTCGTTTCCACTGCACCACAATGGGAACTCCTAAAATGGATTTCTTGGACAATGAATTCTCCTAAAGCAGTGGTGCCATATATGCATGAAAAGAAATTCTGTGTCATATGACTTTCCCCTCACTTCAAAACCTGGTTGTTATTATTATTATTTTTTTAGTAGTTATGAAAAGTTTCTATTGGGTAGAACTTACTGTCTGGTCTCTGCTCCTTAGGCAGTTTCTAGGTAGAGTGAGTAGAAATTTTTCAGAGTTCATATTGTCAGTGAGACTAACAGGCGAGTCCACGTGAAGAGATGCTTTTAGAGGAATAGCCAGATCTTTTCCTCATGTTTTCATGTTTATGCTCATTCGAGAAGAAAATTACATGAAAGTCTTTCCTTACTGAGAGGATTTAAGGATTTAAAGAAGTCAAATTAGTATTAATTCTGTTTGGGGGAATTGGCGTGTTAATTGCATGAACTAAGTTTTAATACATTGCTTAAATATTAAAATCTTACTAAAGAGATAGGCTACGTTTGAGAATATATTATGCCATGGAAGGTATTATGATTCCTCAGATAGCAGAGGTGCAAGGATATTCTGTAAAAGTTATCTATTTTTATATCGTCGCCAATACAACCCAGACTGGGTATTATCACCCTATCTTATCGCGGTCTGAAATAGCAAACTATTTTAACCTTGAAACATATGGGAATTTTCTTCTTTGTTGGTATCAGACAAGTCTTGCTCTTCTGACTAACACCCAATCCTGCAGGAGCACTCAACAAATGGCACCAGCATAACCACGATTTGCCAGCCCGGGTCATTGTGTACCGTGATGGTTTAGGGGACGGCCAGCTAAAGACACTCATTGAGTATGAGGTTCCACAGCTGCTGGGCAGTGTGACAGAAGCCAGTTCAAATGCCAGGTATCAAATTAGTGTTCTTCCCCCACACTCCCAGTTCTAGCACATTCGTCGTAACTATTCGTTGTGACTGTATAATAGCATCTCTCTCTTTCTCGCATGTCCTTGAGTTTTGATCCATTTCTGCCTCATGCTAGATTGGAGGGTAGTTGGGATGGTCTTATGTAAATCGTCTGGGTGGTGTGAGCCTGTGGGGACTCCGAGTGGGGGCACCAGAGGAAGGCAGGAATCCACACTGAGCAGCCCACACTGAGATTCAGCAGGAAGCCTGCAGGGCGGCTGGCAGCTGAAGATGCCTCATACATATTAATATGCTAAGGGAAAAAAACAAGCATATTAATACGCCACAGCCACAGCAATGCGGGATCTGAGCCGCGACTGCAACCTACACCACAGCTCATGGCAACACTGAATCCTTAAGCCACTGAGGGAGGCCAGGGATCGAACCCTTGTCCTCACAGAGACAACGTCAAACACTTAACCTGATGAGCCACAAGAGGAACTCCAACATCAACTTTTTTAAATCTTCTGGATTGAAAATGTTAATAACGTATTGTTTTAAATAATGAAGACACTTAAAGTGAAATTTCACAGTGACTCTTGTGTCTCAGAGGTCTCTTCCATGAGGATGAATATTCGGATTTTACCAGTTACTGACGTAACACTTGGTCGTTCAGCATTTGGCCCAAATGTGTATTTCATCCATCCGTCCATCTGTCCATCCACCCAGGCTTGTGTTTTGCAGGATTGAAGCGGTGATTTGAGGAGTAAGAGGACCTTGTGGTTCTCCCTTTGCTTTGAGAAGTTGAGAAGAAGAGTGGAGGTGAAATAGGGAGATGACTGATAATGGGAAAACGAATCTTGTCTCCATGGATAATTCTGGAAAATCTTTTTTTGTCCTGTGAACCGTTCTTCCCTGACCTCCTTAAATAATATAAATTGGTCAAGTGACTGGGCATAACACACTTTTGCAACAAATGAAACCAATCCTTAATTTAAAAAAACATTTATATCTCTGGGTGGAGATGAAATCGGGGGTAATTTAAATTTGTTTTGCTAACGAATTGATTTATTTCATTCTAAAATTACCAAAAAATTTAAATAAGTAGAAAGCTGGAGTTCCCGTTGAGGCTCAGCAGGTTAAGAACCTGACCTAGTCTCTGTGAGGTTGCGGGTTCAATCCCTGGCCTCGCTCAGTGGGTTAAGGATCCAGCGTTGCTGTGAGCTGTGGCATAGGTTGCAGATGTGGCTGGGATCTGGCGTGGCTGTGGCTGTGGCGTAGGCCTGTAGCCGCAGCTCCAGTTTGTCCCCTGGCCTGGGAACTTCCATATGCTGAAGGTGCAGCCCTAAGAAGAAAAAAAAAAATAAGAAAAAAGAAACCTGCATGGCTCGAGTTTAGTTATCTCATTGTTGTTATTATTATTAATTATTATTATCATTCTTATTCTTTTTCCTCTCTGGTTCCAAGCCCCAAACTGTCAGTGATCGTGGTCAGGAAGAAGTGCATGCCGCGGTTCTTGACGGAAAATGGCCGGACGCTGAAGAACCCACCCCTGGGCACTGTCGTGGATTTGGAAGCAACTCGGCCTGAATGGCAAGTCTGTTAGAAAATTCCTCTTTGACAGGCGTTCCCGTTGTGGCTCAGTAGTTAACAAATCCGACTAGGAACCATGAGGTTGCGGGTTTGATCCCTGGCCTCGCTCAGTGGGTTAAGGATCCGGCGTTGCCGTGAGCTGTGGTGTAGGTTGCAGATGTGGCTCGGATCCCACGTTGCTGTGGCTGTGGTGTAGGCCAGCGGCTACAGCTCCTGTTAGACCCCTAGCCCGGGAACCTGCATATACCGCGGGTGTGGCCCTAGATAAGGCAAAAAGACAAAAAAAAAAAAAGAAAAGAAAATTCCTCTTTAACAAAGCTTTGGCTATGTCGTCAGCTCCGGCCCTGTGCTGCGTGCCGTCCTCCTCACGGTCCTTCCTTCCCCCTCAGGTATGACTTTTACCTGATCAGCCAGGCGGCCCGTCAGGGAACCGTTAATCCCACCCACTATAACGTCGTCTACGATGACAACGGCCTGAAGCCCGATCACATGCAGAGACTCACCTTCAAACTGTGCCACCTGTACTACAACTGGCCGGTGAGTGACACCTGTTGACTTAGGTGCAGACTGGTACTCGAGGTGCCCTACCCAGGAATTGTCACCCGATTCAGTTCTGTATCCTCACCCCCTGGCACAACGTCTGGCTTTCCTTTTGCTTTTTTTTTTTTTTTTTTTTCGCTCTGCGGCATATGAAGGTTCCCAGGCGAGGGGTTGAATCAGAGCTGCAGCTGCTGTCGGCCTACACAGGCCCACACAGGCTACATCACAGCAGCGCAGGATCCAAGCTACACCACAGCTCACGGCAACGCCGGATCCTTAACCCACTGAGTGAGGCCAGGGATCGAACCTGCAACCTCATGGTTTCTAGTCGGATTCGTTAACTGCTGCGCCACGATGGGAACTCCCTTGTCTGGCTCTTTACCAAGGAGGAATGAATGAATGGATGATTCCTTGCCTCCACAGTGAGTGAAACGCACTCGGTCATAGATATAAAATAGCAGTTGCTGTTATAAAGAATTAGCACTGATAATTTCTATGTATTTATTTATATTTATGTATAGCACTGTGGCGTATGGAAGTTCCCAGGCTAGGGGTTGCATCAGAGCTGCAGCTGCCAGCCTACACCACAGCCACAGCAATGCAGGATCCGACCTGCATCTTTGACCTACACCACAGCTCACGGCAACTCAGGATCCTTAACCCACTGAGCGAGGCCAGGGATTGAACCTGCCTTCTCATGGATACTAGTTGGGTTTGTTACTGCTGAGCCACGATGGGAACTCCCTAGAAGTCTTTATTATATACATTATTTTATGCCCGCCTGGGAGGAAATAATGGGTCCTGGTATTTCTAAGTTTCAGACGAGGCAGGAGAAGTTAACTCAGAAGTTTCACAGCAGCTAATTGTGTCTAGTGGGAAAGTAACGGGCGTGGCTCAGTTTTCCAGTTCACGAGGCCCAGAGCTGTGGTCAACGCCCAAAGTCAAGATCTGCTCTGAGCCCCTCGGAACCCCGAGTCGTGGGCAACTTAGCTCAGCCCTCCGTGTGCGGCTCCCGGGTCCCAGCGCCCTGAAACCAAACTGGCCTCTCCCACTCGCCTTGCCCAGTGAATTTCAGTTCCCAGGGAGCAAAGGTGGCTTTGGTTGGTTGAGTTTCGTTCTAGTTGACTTACAACACCTTCTCTCCAGTGGATGAAAAAACTCAGGAAAAAAAATATGGCTTGGAAGGGGCAGGTCATCCTCTTAATGACTGTCAACGCGTCTCCGCAGGGCTTGATCAGCGTGCCAGCTCCGTGTCAGTACGCGCGCAAGCTGACCTTTCTGGTGGCGCAGAGCGTCCATAAAGAACCGAGTTTGGAACTAGCCAGTTCTCTCTTCTACCTGTGATGACATGAAGCACTGATATCCTTAAAGGAAGGATCTGAGGAGCACTTGCTGTACTTTGCATAAATCCACCCTGAGCCCGAGGCTGTGACCAGAAGGAGACTTTTAGTTTTAAATAACTTCTGGGGAGGAAGAAAAAAAAAAAAAGGCCAAAATAACTTAATCTAAAATGGTTCCAAAGAAATCTCATTGCGGTATGTGGAATTAGAATGCAGCATCACCTGTAAGTAATCTCACAGAGCTGAGTATGCTCTTAGAAAATAGGTGGTTGCATGATGTCTGGGTGGTAGGTAAATGGGGTCTGTTTCTACCCTCAGTTTTGTAGAAATTTTCTTAAGGTTATAGAGTGTTTTGGTGAGTGGCTTAAATTGTTGTTAAAAAATAAAGAAAATTCGGAGCATTACCTATGTGTTTATCGTTATTTGAACCGCGGCTGACAGTTCGCGTGAACTTCATTATTTACAGGTTTTCGACAAAGACTCTTACGCAATAGACCACCTCACCGTTCTTCTTTGAGTTATATTTCTAGAAAGGAACATTTCACTTATTCTCATTCTCTTTCTCTCTCACTCTGGCTTTGCAAAGCCAAAGCAGGTGGGAGTTCCCGAGCCAGGGATTGAACCTGCACCATAGCTCTGACCCGAGCCCTAGAGGTGACAAGGCTGGATCCTTAACCCACCGAGCAAGGCCGCGGATTGAACCTGCCACCTCACGGTTCCTAGTTGGATTCGTTAACCACTGAGCCATGACGGGAACTCTGAGTACTCAGTGCTTTCATGCATCCAATTCCATACTTGGCAGAGAATTTCACCACAACCACTACAGCAAAATTTTTTGATCAGAGTGACTGAAGACCTCAGCTTTTGCTAAATCTGATTGCCAATTCGCAGGCCTCATCTTAACCTGACCTGTCACGGCATTGACCCGTTTGGTCATTTCCTCCATCTGGCGATACTCTGAGTGGCCTCTGGGGTAACGCGCGCTCCTGGTTTCCCTCCCGCCGTATCCATCACTCATTCTCAGTTTCCTTTGCTGGTTTCTCCTCGTCTTCTATCCTTTTCACAGAAGAATGGCCCTGGGGATGAGAATAGGGTGACATGCACAAATAGTTTGATGCAAGAAAGACTGGAGTTCCACATCCTTCTCCCAAGAAAGAGATGGTGTGAAAGCCTGGAGTGAAAGGGGGGTGGAGAGGCAAAGATTCTCTCTGAGGGATGGGGGGGACGGACCCCGATGCAGAGATTATATAAGGTGTCCCTGGACATAATCTTCTAATCTGAGAGTTTCATCCAGGTCTGGCCAATATGCACCCAACATGGTGCATTCTAGTAACAGTAACGGTAATCTTTTGTGGGGTGTGAGGGTGGAGGGGGAGTTAATGCATTGCAGGCACAGCGCCAAGCACTTTACATGCACATTTAATCTTCATGACCGTTGTATGAATTAGGCATTGTAATGATCATTTTACAGATGCTAAAACTGAAGATGAAAAATGCCATGTGGCTCACTGAAGTTTATAAAATCAATAGGTAATCTTGGAGCTAGAATTTGTCCTCAGGTGGGTTTGACTCCAAAATCTATGTGATGAACCATAAGACTCTACTGCCTTAATAAAAAAGGTACTATAAGCTGGAGTGTGGGTGGCAGACCCAGCTTGGAGCTGGCGTTGCTGTGGCTGTGGCTGTGGCCAGAAGCTCTAGTTCTGATTGGACACCTAAACTGGGAGTTTCCATATGCTGCACCTGCGGCCCTAAAAAGCAAAAAAACGGGGGGGGGTAATTATAAGGTTTAAAAAATTTCTCCCACAGTTCTTAGGTGAAGGAGTTCCTTATAAATGATGTAAAGTTGGCATTTATAGCAAGACTTTAGAGTCAAGGCACTGGACAAATCTGGAGTGGTTGTGTTTTTGTGTTGATTATATTGATTTCTTCCTTCCACATACAAAGATGACAGCGCCACCAGCTAAGAGCTGGCTTGTATAAACCTACAAGCATCGTTATGATTAGACAATCTAAAGGTCTGTGGAACCTTTTATTTATTAAACACTGCCCACGGTAGTGGCTTTTTACCATTTTAACCACCAGGGGGCGCACAAGGACTATTGTATGAGCCCTTTGGCGTTGCCATGTCCGAGTGGTACAACAAACAGATGGTGGAAGAACAGTCAACTTCAAGTAATCTCCAGAGGACAACACGGATTAGAAAGTCTGCATGTGTGCTCTGGTTCCAATTCTTTTCGCTTTGGGAAGTGATAACGTCACCTCTCGGAGCCTGTTATCCAATCTGCAATATGAGAAGGACTTGCAGACCAGTGGTTCTCAATCTTGAAAACCTGAGAACTTCCCATATTCAAAAACTTAAAAAAAAAAAAGAAAGAAAGATACCTGAGTCCACCTAAAGAAATAGAGATTTTATTGATCTGAGATGAAGCCTATCATGAGGTGATTTTGATGGTGAGTCAGGGTTGAGGACAACTGGTCTGGGATAGCCCTGGGTTTGAATCCCAGAACTACCACTTACGAGCTTGAGCAAGAGACTTAACCTCTCTGAGCTTCTGTATATCTACCTGTAAAGACACCTAACAAGGTCTGCATTGTAGGGTTATTGTAAGGATTAGAAATGTTCAACCTGGAGTACCTGTGTGTAATAAAGAATGCCACATTATTATACCACATGAGAGGGAAAGGATCAAATGACATAATTTAGTCAACAAATACTCATGGGTTCGTATAATGTGCCAGGCACTGCGTTAGGTTCTGAAATTGGCAGAACATTGTAAAGCAACTATACTTTAATATTTTTTTTTAATTGAAAGTGAAAAGTACAAGTTAATCTGAACAACAAAACTCAGGCATATGACGACACTTCCCAAAAGCAGTTTACATTTCATGGCTGAGGCCTTGTCAGGGAAATGTAAGAGTGAACTGTCCCATGGAAAATTGCTAACCTGAAGTGCAATATTTTTAAAATATGACATCTCAAGGTAAATAGTTTTAAATTTGGAAAATAATTGATGGATTAAAAGAGAACCAAATAGAAATTCTAAAAATAAAAAGTAGAATCATTGAAATAAAAATCTCAATAGATTTGTTAAGCAGGAGATTAAAAACAGACAAACAGAAGATTAATAAATCAGAAAGCAGACTTTAGGAAATCACTTTGAATGCAGTACAAAGAGACAGACACGTAGTGCAAAATGAGACACCCCAAGTTCGATGTCTGGCCTCGCTCAGTGGGTTAACGATCCGGGGTTCCCGTGAGCTACGGTGTAGGTCAGTAACTGCAGCTCTGATTTGAACTCTAGCCTGGGAACTTCCATATGCCGTGGATGCAGCCCTGAAAAGAAAAAAAAAAGTCAGTGAGTAAGTATGGATTAGTGTAACTTTGAAATACACAAATAAAGCTGAAAAAAAATCACGGAAATTACAGTTTCTTTAATCCACAACTTAACAAAGAGACTCTAACTTGTGCCTCTCAAAAACTGATCAAAAGACAAAACCATTAGAAGTTATACAGATTAATTGAAAACAAAAAGAGTTAAAAAATATGATTTAAAAATAGGCACAATGCAAGTCTGTACAAATTCCAAACAATTGATATCTTATAGCTGCACCTGTAGACACAGTTCTAAACAGTTTGCGGCTTAAAGGAAGTCACACTGAAAAAAAATTTTTATTAGAAAAGAGAACTACATAATACTAGGATAAAGTTAAATTGACATTCAAGGAAATTTATGGTTTAAATGTGCATACTAGAAAAAAAGACTAAAACTTATTCAACTAAACATTTAACTGAAAGAAGCTGAAGAACAGAGAAAACCCAAAGAAAGAATTAGGAAATAAGGATAAAAGCATACATTAATGAAAAATAGCATGAATTTTAAAATTCAGTAAACTATGAAAAAAACAAACAAAATCTGATTTTTTTTGGGGGGGGGGCTGCCTAGATCCAAGCTGGAATCCTAACCCACTGCGTCGAGCTGGGGATCGAACCCCCGTCTAGCAGTCCCAAGATGCCACTGATCCCACTGCACTCCAGCAGGAGCTCCACAAAATCTGATTCTTCATTTTTGTTTACTTTTTATTGTGGAACTTTCCAAACATAGATAAAAGTAGAGAATGGTATAAAGCACACTCATTGACCAGACTTCAGCAGTTACTATGCTACACAGCGCATATTATTTCACACATATTCCGTCACAGTTATACTCCTTACTGCATCCTTTTAAAGCAAGTCAAGACATCTTACCACTAAAACCTGGCTTTTTGGGGAGGAAAACTAATAGAACAACATTTTAGTGAGATTCATGAAGAAAAAGAGAAGACGAAACAATACGAGTGATTTAAAAAACCAAGCCGCATAGGTTTCAAAATTTCCCACAAATATTATAACACCTTTCTGCCAGTAATTCCGAAAATTTGAAAGAAAGGTATAATTTTCTAGGACTATGTAAATTAAAACAATTTCCCCCAAAAGAAAATTTAAAGCTATAGTACAGTGTTTAAGAGCGTAGATCCTACAGTCAGACTGCCTGGGTTTAATTTTTGGCTCTGCTAGGTGTGAACTTCAGCAAGATACCTAACCTCTCTTTGCCTTAGTCTCCTCATATGTAAAATGGAACTAAAAACTGCACTTAGGTCATAAAACTGTTATGTTGATCAAATAAGTATTCGTTGTTGAAATGCTTAGTTTGGAACAGGGGCCTGGCACTGTGTGCTTGTTACCTACTGCTAATACGGTAATGACAAAACGGCAAGAGGTTATTGCATCAGTAGTCAAAAATGTTCTCCCTTAAAAAGGAAACAGAGCTGGAAAGATTTACAGCTGCGTTTTACCAAGGAACAGATAATTCCCATCTTCTACAAACTGTTCCAGAGAATAGACAGAGACAAAGCCTTTCGGTTCATTTTATGAGAAAATATAATTTGATTCCAAAACCAGTCCAAGACAGTATAAAAAAGAGAGCCACATGCCAACCTCACTTATAAACATAGATGCAAAAAAAAAAAAAAAAAAGTAAAATATGAACAAATCCAGTTTAGTAGAATGGAAGGATACAGTCAAAAAAAATATGGCCAAGCGTGATTTATCCCAGGAATGTAGAGAAGTTTTAAGAAAATCCGTCAATGTTATTCATCATATTAACAGGTTAGAAGAGGCAATGTACATGATCACGCAAAAGGTGCAGACAAAGCTCTCAAGAATATTTATTACCAAGTTTCGATTTTAAAAGATAATTCTTTTTTATGGAAGTGTAGTTGATTTGCAATATTTTGTTGGAGAAACTGGCTGTGGGGTATATGGAAACTCTTTGTACCATCTTTCCAACTTTACTTTTAACCTAAAATTATTCCAAAATAAAAAAGTTTATTTGAAAGCAGAATAGGTCCGGTGTTATTCCAATTCTATGTGTGCATGTGTGTGTAAGAAGAAAAAGAGAAGCAAATATTTATCAAAAATATCAGACAATGATTAGATCTGGATGGTGGGATTATGTCTGGGCTTTCATTTGCTCTGTCATTGTTTTATTGTTCTTAATTTCCCATTTTTCCAATTAGTTTTGATATCTGGAAAAAAATGCATATTTTTCAAACTCCTGCTATTTATTGTATGGCGGGTATGGTATATATTGATATAAAATCAGGCATCTGGAGGACACCAAGCCCTGACATTGCTCCTGTCGGCCCATGGGAGCTGCTGGCCCCATCCTTCTAACACCTGTTTCCGAGATCTGCCAGAGATACTTGCTGAAAATGCAAAACTCTATGCTCTGCACTGGGAATTTCCGGGGAAGAAGCCTGAGAATTTATTTTCTAACAAGCCTCCAGGTGATTTTTCTTTTCAGTTGTTCAGATAAGTTTAGAAAACTGACTCGACTAATTCTCTAAGACTCAGCTGAGCTTCAGCTCTGCTCTCGAGCCGTCTCCATCCTTCTCAGGCACTCAGGATCTCACACACAGAGCTCCGTCACCACTTTCCTTGCGAGGTATGGTAGTTAGTTGTTTATGTGTTTGTCTCTGTGCCCATTCTCGTGTTTTTGATGATCTCAGTGACAGCATATGGTAGGCTTTCAATGTGTGTTACTTGGATACATGCATGAAAAGGATAGATGGATAGGCCGCTTTAAAATAAATTGGGTGATTCTGAGAATTCCATTAGCAACTATCTTCAAGCCCCTTGAGAACGGTATCCCTGGCTGCTTTACTATTTTTATTTCTTGCTTTTTAGAGCTGAACCCTCAGCATATGGAAGTTCCTAAGCTAGGGGTCGAATCGGGGCTACAGGTGCCGGTCTATACCACAGCCACAGAACAGGATTCGAGCCACGTCTACAACTTACACCACAGCTCACCTCAACGCCAGATCCCTGACCCATTGAGCAAGGCCAGGGATCGAATCCAAATCCTCATGGATACTAGTTGGATTCGTTTCCACTGAGCCACAATGGGAAGTCCCCCCTTGTTGCGTTATGATGGATTGGATGAGCCTCTTTAATCACCTCTGTAGATTGAAGCATAATAATCATTTTATTCCATATTATATTGCTTTAGGTTTGGATAATGGTCAGAGAAACTGGAAGTGAAAATATGTTTCTGAATATCTGGGAAACTAAACCCAAACTCAAAAAGTTTCATATAAATTAAACGGGGGGGGGGGATTATTTCAGAGAAGAATTTGCCAGCCTGAGGATTCCTGGTGGTGTCCTGACAAAATTTCTGAAAAGATCTTTAGGAATAGCACTTAATGTTAAGAATCTACGCTTCCACAGCCTCCATCTTGCTAAATCCAAGAGTCAGTCCACCAACTTCCACAGCAACCGGCAGAGTCTCCACATTTCTTCCTAGAAGTGCTTTCTTTGCCTGGCTTCTGGGACGCCAAGCTCACGTGGTTCCCCGCCCACGTCGCTGGCTATCCCTTCTTAGCCTCCTTTGCTGGTGCCTTCTCATTTCTCCAGCCTCTGAACGTCAGAGCACCGCGGTGGGGCTGGGGGGGGGGGGTTGGGGCTCTTCTCCTTGGTATCTCCATCCTCCTTGATCCTATCTTGTCTTTCAGCTTTAAATCCTCACTCTATGCCGACAACGTCTCCTGAACTCCAGACAGTGATATTTCACTGCCTGCAGACAGCTCCACGCGGATTCCCAGGAGGCATCTCAAACATGAAATATCTCTGAATGTTTACTTCCTCTTCCAAACCTGCTCCGTTTGCAGTCTTTCTCATCCTAGTTGATGAAAATATCCTTCTAGCTGCTTCAGACAAAATCCATGAGTCATCACGGATTCCTTTCTTTCTTAACCAATCCATTAGGACACTTCTGTCAGCTTAAACTTCAACATAGACCCAGAACTTGACTACCTCTCATCACTGCCCTGGCTACCACCTGCTCCAGGCTATTGTACTTCTCTCTTGGATGTTCTTTTTCTTTTCTTTTTGATTTTTTTTTTTTTTTTTTGGCCACTCCATGGCATATGGAATTCCCGGGCCAGGGATCAGATCCGAGCTGCGGTTGCAACCTACACCACAGGTGCAGCAACGCTGGATCCTTAATCCACTGTGCCGGGCCAGGGATCAAACCTGTGTCCAGCCCTGCAGAGATGCCCCAGATCCCACGGTGCCACAGCAGGAATTCCTCTCTTGGATTATACAAGATCATCCTAACCCTTTTCTTCCTTCTGTTCTTGCCACCCTCTCCCCACTTCCACTGTCTGTTCTCAAAGCAGCAGCCAGATGATGTTTTTAAGACATAAATCAGATGATGTCACTTTATTAAAAACATCTCTTAAGGTTTGTTTTTGTTCAAAACCCTCTATATTTCTCAGAGTCGAAGTAAACGCCGTTGTATTCACTTATAATTCTCTCCTGATACCACTGCCTGCTGATGAACTGTATCCTTCTTAGCAGACTTATCATTCCTTTTCCTCGATGCTGGAGAGCAAGGATTTTGCTCCGTTTAATATTTATTACGTGTCTCCTGCCTAGTGAACATTAGCAGAAATTGGGTGTTCAGAAAGTATTTGCCAGAGTCCCAGTGGTGGCTCAGCAGTAATGAACCCGACTAGTATCCATGAGGATGCAGGTTCAATCCCTGGCCTCGCTCATTGGGGTGAAGGATCTGGCTTTGCTGTGAGCCGTTATGTAGGTCGCAGACGAGGCTTGGATCTGGCGTTGCTGTGGCTGTGGTGTAGACCAGCAGCTACGGCTCCTATTTGACCCCTAGCCTGGGAAACTCCATATGCCTGGAGTACAGCCCTAAAAAGCAAAAAAAAAAAAAAAAAAGAGAGAGAGAGAGAGAGAGAGAGAGCGAGAAAGAAAGGAAAGAAGAAAAAAGGCATTTGTCTAATGGGATCCTGTTGAAGGCCAGTCCTTAGTGTTGTGATTCGGGCGTCTACCACGTGGTGGATGCCCTCACGGCAGAGAGTAAGGTGCAAGTCAATATGGGAAATAAATTATTATTTATTAACTGTTACAGGTGCTTATTTGTGATACTGGTTTTCCAACCAGTATCATTGTTAATGAAAACCTCTTTTCAAATGAGACCTCGCTCTAAAGTAAGCGGAGCAAACAAACCAGGCCAGTGTCAACTTGACTGTCAGATGCCAGTAGAAAATCACCTGTCTGCTGCCTTAGGAGGAATTAATCATTGCCTGGGCACCCAAGGGACCCCGGATAGGTGGTACTGAGGACAGATATGGCTTACCTGTCACTGAGACTGTTGGTGGAGAATGGGCTAAATTCACCAAGCTCTGAGTGAGATTTTTCAATTTTTTTTTCCCTCTAAAGAATCTGATTAACCACAAGCAGAAATAAGTTGGGTTTCACAAAGCAGACATGTATCAACAAGCTGCAAATCAACATTCCACGAATTCAATTGTGTAAAAGGAGCACTTACTCGTGTTTTGTTTTGTTTTGTTTTGTTTTGTCTTTTTAGGGCTGCACCTGTGGCATACGGAGGTTCCCAGGCTCGGGGTAGAATCGGAGCTACAGCTGATGCCGACACCACAGCCACAGCAACGCCAGATATGAACCTTGTCTGTGACCTACACCACAGCTCATGGCAACGCCAGATCCTTAACCCACTGATCGGGGCCAGGGATCAAACCAACGTCCTCGTGAATACTAGTCGGGTTCATTTCAGCTGAGCCACAACGGGAACTCCAGCACTTACTCTTAACAGGGCTCCAAACTGGGGTTTGGGGAGGCAGGGAGCCCCCCCGGTCTCCTATTTCCAGGGAGCCTGCTCGCTCTTGGTAAAGTGGGTTACTAGTATTAAAGTCACAGGGTTGTTGAGATTATCTGAGATCATCAGTGTGTATATGAAAGTGATTTGTAAAGTATAACGTGATATCTAACTGTTGGTCTGTCACTAAGTAGTAAAACATTTTTTTGAATCCAAACGCTTCTCCCGTAATCCTCGCATGATTCATTTACCCTGTAAGTTTGGATTTTTACATACGAGCCTGGGTCAGATTTTTAGTGGTTTTTTGTATTTGTATTTTTTTCAAATCACCATTTCTGTTGTGAAAACTGAAAATGTGTCTAGTCGGCTCATCATTTTGCTCGATCCACTTATTCGAAGACCAGGCCTTTCGGGTCAGGATCTGCTTTGATGGATGATTTCCAGATTTCCCCAGGGCCTTCACCCAATTGCCCAAGCTGGCCAGTTTTATGGGTTGAATTGTGTCCCCTGACAAAAAAGGTATGTTGAAGTCCCAGCTCTCCCTATCTGTTGGCGTGACTTTATTGGGAAATTGGGTCTTTGTAGAGGTAATCCAGTGAAGATGACTTCTCTAGGTGAGCCTTAACCCAATAACTGATGTCCTTACGGGAGAAGGAGAGACACAGACACACGGAGGGAAAACCACATGATGACTCAGTGATGACGGAGATCGAGTGATGGGTCCGAAAGCCGGGGATGGCCAGTGACAACAGAAGCTAAGGGAAAGGATAGGACAGACGGTCTTTCAGGGCCTTCAGAGAGGGCATGGCTTTGCTTATGCTTTGATTTGGGACTTCTGATGTCCAGAGCTGTGAGAGAGGAAATTTCTCTTGTGGTGTTTGTATGGCAGCCCCAGCAAACCAACATGGCGGCTCTCCCACAGGCGCATCTGAGGGGGGCCTGGTCCCTGCGACGGGCAGCATGACTTCTCACTCTAGATTTGATAAATGACCCCCCAAGTCCACAGAACCAGTAAGAGACCAATGTAACCTTGAAATGAGTGGTCTGAGATGAAGGTCTCGTCTGTTTAAATTCCCAAGGAGCAAGTTTAGTTCTGCTGTCCATTTAGCAACGCACTGCCAGACGAGAACAACACTCTTGTTGGTTTTTTCTCCCACTATTCTCTTTCCACTTTGATGGTGAATGTTTTCCTTTCTTTAAAGCAGTTTGATGGTTTTTTGTTTGTTTTAGAACGTGTTTTTGAACTTAGGAAAAGCTGTTTATTTATTTCAACACTCTAGGGTAGGGTTGATGCATACTCCCCCCCCCCAATGCCTCTGGGGAGCATATAAATGTATTGTTAGAAAGTCTCTATTTTGACTAGCCTTTGTGCTTTGTTGCCATTATTTAGCATCTTTGAAATGCATGTATCTTCCCTTTTACAGTATCTTATGATGTTACATTTTTGTTACTGGAAAAAAAAAAATGAAAGGGAAAACCATATCAGACTTTTTCAGCCTGAAAGAGAAAAACTCAGAAAGCAACTTAGTGACCTGTTCCAATGGTCCATGACCCTGGCTGCACTTCATAGTTACCTGGAGCCTTACAAAATACTGTTGCTTGAGTTCTACCTCTATTGATTTTAATTTAATTGATTCGAGGTGGGGCTTGGCCTTTGGTACTGTTTGTTTTTTTTTTTAATTTTTTATTTCTCTTTAGGACCACACCTGCTGCAGCATATGGAAGTTCTAGGCTAGGGGTTGAATTAGAACTGCAGCTGCTGGCCTATGCCACAACCATAGCAAGGCCAGATCCAAGCCACAGCAAGGCCAGATCCAAGCCACGTCCACAACCTACGCTGCAGCTTGCAGCGATGCCCAATCCTTAACCCGTCGAGTGAGCCCAGGGATTGAACCCACATCCCCATGGATATTAGCTGGGTTCTTACCCTGTTGAGTCACAATGGGAACTCCCTTGGTACTGTTTTAGGGGTCCCAGATGATTACTGGTCTGACTTTCTCATTTCACAGAAACGCTGAGATTCAGAGAAGTCAGTGACTTGCCCAGGATCAAGAAGCCAAGGGCCCTGCCACTATATCCCCCCAAATCCTGCTCCTCCTTCTCCAGCTGGATAATTTTCAGTCACTCGTCAAGGCAAGTGTTGATTTCTCTTGGGGCCTCTTCTCACCCACCAACCCCCTAGCTTCTCAGGCTAGCTCAGGGCCTCTCCTCTGTCCCCTTACCTTTCACAATCACTGTCCTTTGTCACCCACTTTGTTTCTACTCTTTTCAAAAAATTTAAGTATAGTTGATTTATAATACTATATTAGTTGCAGGTATATAACATAATGATTCAGAATTTTAATAGATTGTTATTAAAACAATCTATAAAAGTTATTATAAAATATTGATTATATTCTCTTTAAAATTATTATAAAATATTGGTTATATTCTCTGTGTTGTACAGCTTGGAGCTTATTTATTTCGTACACATCAGTTTGTATCTCTTAATCTCCTACGTTTACCTTGAGCTTCCCCCTTCCCTCTCCCCACTGGTAACCAGTATTTTTCTCTATATCTGTGAGTTTGTTTCTGTTTTGTTATGTTGACTCTTTGTTTTATTTTTAGATTCCTCATTTAGGTGACAATATATTTTTCTTTCTCTGACATTTCACTTAGCACAGTACCCTCCAAGTCCATCTGTGTTGCTACAAATGGCATTATCTCATTCTTTTTTATGACTGAGTAATATTCCATTTCTTTATCCATTCCTCTGTTGATGGACATTTAGGCTGTTCCATATCTGGTCCACTTTAAATAATCCTTCTATGAATATTAGGATGCATGTACCTTTTCAAATTAGTGTTTTGGGTTTGTTTTTTTTTTTTTTTTTTGATATATACCCAAGAGTGGAATTTCTGGGTCTTATGGCAGTTTTATTTTTAGATTTTGAGAAAATTCTATAGTGTTTTCCTCAGCAGGTGCACACATTTAAATTCCCACCAACTGTGTACAAGGGTTCCTTTTTCTTCATATCCTTACCAACGTTTGAAATTTGTGGTCTTTTTTTGATAGCCATTCTGACAGATGTGAGGTAATATCTCATTGTGGTTTTGATTTGCATCTCTCTGATGATTAGCAATATTGAGCGTCTTTTCATATGCCTGTTGGCCATCCATATGTCATCTTTGGAAAAATGTCTATTCAGGTCTTCTGCTCATTTTTAAAACTGGGTTGTTTGTTTTTTGACATTGAGTTGTATGAGCTATTTATATATATATCTATTTATATAAATATTTACATATATTTATATATATATATAAAATCCCTTATCGGTCATATCATTTGAAAATATTCTCTCCTGTTCAGTAGGCTGTCTTCTCACTTTGGCAATGATTCCTTTTGCTGTGCAAAAGCTTTTAAGTTTAATTAGGTCCCATCTGTTTATTTCTGCTTTTGTTTCCTTTGCTCTAAGGGACAGATCCAAAAGAATATTGCTGTGATTCATGTCAAAGCGTATTCTGCCTATGTTTTATTCTAAGAGTATTCTGGTTTCTGGTCATACATTTAGGTCTTTAATCCATTTTGCATTTAATTATTTTGTGTATGGTGTTAGAGAATGTTCTAATTTCATTCTTTTACATGTAGCTGTCATGTAGTTTTCCCAGCACCACTTACTGAAGAAACTGTCTTTTCTCCGTTCTATAGTCTTTTTCTTTTCTTTCTTTTTTTTGCATTTTAGGGCCGCGTTTACCACGAGGGAGTGTGGAGACCCTCCGCTCCAGGCAGAGGCCTGTTTATGGCCTGATATATGGCCATCACCCAGCACTGGCCTGGGTCAAGGGAAGCACTTGATAAAGATGCGTTAGCATAAGAAGGAACTGTCCGCTGACCACTCTGTGGGCCCCTCAAGGGTAGGGCCTGGTGCAGTCCCTGACATGGCATGGGTGTTCATGAACTGACGGTGGAAGGAATGAGGTCGGAGTGTCCTTAAATCAGAAATGGGAAAGCCAG
>PVHT020000035.1:2084463-2158990 GCA_004024745.2 Catagonus wagneri | reverse complement strand
AAAGGCAAAAAGACAAAAAAAAAAAAAAAAAAAAGAAATGGGAAAGCCAGAGGTGGCATCTGTTCCCTCACTGCCACGCTGCTTACGGATTATGCTGTAGGAGCAGGCCTGCGGGAGTGACCTTGCCACCTGGCTGGACACCGTAGCTAAAGGTACTCTCCCCGCATGCACCGCGTCTCCCCCTCCTCACCTCTCCCTCTATCGTGTCTCCCCCTCCTCACTGCTGTCTCTCGATTGCAAATGGCTCTGAGGCTGTGGGTCCACCCCGGAGCCCGCCCACGGTGCGGGGATGGGCCTCAAGTGCTCCGTGGCTGGGCTCCAGCCACCTCTATTGATCCCGAGAGCTTCCCAAGTGTTTGGATCTGCTCCAGGTGGTCCCAAGATGAACATGGGGGACCCTAGACCTCCGACTAACCCCCAGAAGTGGGGCCCTCGAGGCTAAAGGGGAGACTTAGCTCAGCAGTGCTTAGCAATGAGTAGCTCTGCCAACCAACATTTGTTGACTGATGAAGGAGTTTGGGGGCAACCCTGGGTCAGAAACGCTCCATCCGGAGGGCAAACAAGGAAGGCACAGGCCTGGCTGTGAGTCCCAAGGCAGAAGTCCATGGCCAGTGGCTACTCTGCTCCTGCCTGGCCCCGGCAGTGACAGGCCTGGCTCCTTTTTTTTTTTTTTTTTTGCCTTATCTAGAGCTGCACCCGGGGCATATGGAGGTTCCCAGGTTAGGGGTCTAACAGGAGCTGTAGCCGCCGGCCTTCGCCACAGCCACAGCAACGTGGGATCCGAGCCGCATCTGCAATCTACACCACAGCTCACGGCAACGCCGGATCCTTAACCCACTGAGCAAGGCCAGGGATCGAACCCGCCACCTCATCGTTCCTAGTCGGATTCGTTAACCACTGAGCCACGACGGGAACTCCAGGCCTGCCTCCTCTTGCGTCTCCTCTTTTTCACCCTGAGCCTTAGGCACCTCTCTGTCATGCCTCTACTTTGCCCCTCAGGCTGGGAACCTTGAGCTCTGCTGCTGGGGACCTTGGAAAGGAAGAAACCCCCCCACCCCATGTATATTCTGGAAAATGAGAAGAAAACGGGCCCAAAGTTCACTCTGGGCTTTTGCTCCAAGAGAACAGTTTTTCTCTCCTTTGAAAAATCTACCCACTAAGACAGAAGGCAGAAGGCAGAAAGAGCCTGGCAACTCCGTTTCCAATGAAATCCTTTCTCCTAAATTACCATGTTTCAAATTGGAATCCCCTCCCGCGCCCCCTCCCGCGCCCCCTCCCGGTGGCCCCCGCCCCGTTGCTCTTCATTCTGCGTGAGGATGCGGTGGGGAAATGCGCGTCCCGCTGATTAAAAGCAGCCTGTGATGGGCCGCCACCAGCGAGCTCTGGAGAGACACATCCAATTAAAACCGACAGCATTTTCAAAGACCCCAGTCGGGCATTTCAGCTCCTCAGCACTTCCTCCAGCACGTCAGCGTTACCTGCGGCTCTTTTTTTTTTTTCCTCACCCGATATGAAATTTAGGTCAGTGACTGCATAATCCACAAAAACAGCCCTCCCTGGATGGCCGTCTCCCTCCTCCCTCCCACCTCCAAAGCTGTATGTTTGGGAATGACGTAATTGGGCCCAAATGCTGAGAACCAGGCCCTGGGACGCTGGGTGGCTGGTGGGCTCTGCTGATCGCAGGATCTGTGATGAAAAAAGGGCCTGAAAGTTGGCTGTGCGATTCAACAATGAAGCTCCCTGCCAGGGGGCCAGCTGAGCTAGTTATCTCTCTCTTTTTTAAAGTCCTTTTCTTTGCCTTTTTTTTTTTTTTTTTTGCTTTTTAGGGCCGTACCTGTGGCATATGGAGGTTCCCAGGCTAGGGGTTGAATCAGAGCTACAGCTGCCCGCCTACGCCGCAGCCACAGCAACGCCTGATCCCAGTGGCATCCAGCTTTCAGCAACGCTGGATCCTTAATCCACCGAGAAAGGACCAGGGATTGAACCCGAATCCTCGTGGATACCAGTTGAGTTCTTAACCTGCTGAGCCACAATGGGAACTCCCTCGTTTCTTTCTTTCTCTGCTCCCTGACATCCCATACTCAGCTTCTAAAAGTCCGGAGACCCAAACTGCTTCCCAGGTGAGGGTCTGCAGGTGGGAGGGGCCGTGTCTGAGCCCCTTTCCTGGCTGGGCCCCCCTTGGAGGGGACACACGGCTGTGCTCTAGGAGACTGAACGCTAGAGCCCCTGACCCCCTGCAGCTCATTCTAGTTTTGCGGAATGTCCCCGCAGTCAGATGGCTGTGGCAGTCCCAGGCTTGGGTCCTGCAGCTTCGCCCATCAGCTTGTTGCTTGGAAGAACTTCAGGGTTACGGTTCCTTAGGGCCGGAGGGTCCCTTCTCTCCTGTTCTGTGTGACGTCCCCGCAGCCATCTCCACTTGCTCTTGGTTTCTTTAACCTGGGGAAAACGAAAACAAAAACTGCGAGGGAGCTGCGTTCTCAGGGAACAGACAAGATAGCTCGCCACAGTACCACGGCCCACCTGGTCACATTTCCCCGTCGTGGCTCAGCGGAACCAAATCCGACTAGGAACCATGAGGTTGCGGGTTCGATCCCCGGCCTCGCTCAGTGGGTTAAGAATCCGGCATTGCCGTGAGCTGTGGTGTAGGTCGCAGACGTGGCTCAGATCCGGCGTTGCTGTAACTGTGGCAAAGGCCAGTGGCTACAACTCCTGTTAGACCCCTAGCCTGGGAACCTCCATATGCCGCGGGTGCAGCCCTAAAAAGACAAAGAAAGAAAGAAAGAGAGAGGGAGAGAAAGAGAGAGAGAGAGAGAGAAAGAAAAAAGGAAAGAAAGAAAGAAAGAGAGAGGGAGAGAAAGAGAGAGAGAGAGAGAAAAGGAAAGAAAGAAGGAAAGAAAGAAAGGGAAAAAGAAAGGAGGGAGGAAGGGAGGGAGGGAATAAAAGAAAAGAAAAGAGAAATGGTGGTTTACCTCTATAGGATGCAACTATTGTGTTGAACTCCTGGGGAAACTAGTATTTCAGTCACCAAAATGATAGCTTTGTGAGAGATTTCCTTTGCTATTTTGAATTCTATGCAATTTTCACCTTGCATGCCAACGCTCAAGGTCTAGCTCTGTGTCAAATTGAACTCAACCCATGGGGCACCCTTTTTCTGCTCTAATTACCTCCCAGAACCAGTGCTGAGGACAAGAAGCTTTGTGGAGAAGGGTCGTCATGCCCTTTCTAGAAGGTTGGGAGGTGGCAGCCACCCTCAGGAATAAGGGGAGAGGACAAAAATGCAGAGGCACTTTCTGTCCCCATGTCAACACTTGCTCTTCTATGTCTGTGAGTCTGTTTCTGGTTCGCAGAGAAGCCGCCATTCGGAGACCTCCCTCCTCCCTCTCCGAGTGTCCCCATCCTTTATGCGGTTTACTTTCTTCACAGAGCTACCACCACCATCTGCTGTGTGTGTGTGGTGTGTGTGTGTGTGTGTGTTTATCTTTTGAGGGCTGCACCTGCGGCATATGGAGGTTCCCAGGCCAGGGGTCGAATCGGAGCTGCAGCTGCCAGCCTACACTGTAGCCATAGCAACACCAGATCTGATCCAAACCTTTGACCTACACCACAGCTCACGGCAACGCCGGATCCCCAACCCACCGACCATGGGCTTCTATCGTGTCCTTCTCTCTCACCTGCCCTTCCTACCAGATGGTTAGATGCATCCGGGCAAGAAAGGGGTCTGTTCACCACTGTCTCCAACTGTCTGGCTCATGTAGCAGGAGCTCAATAAGTTGTTGCTCAATGTTCAGCAACAACTGAAGCTGTGGCTCAGAACAGTTGAGTAATTTGCATAAGATCACACTGCCTTAAGTGATGGCTGGGGAAACTAGCTGGACTTCTTCCAAAAGCCCTATTCTTTCCTCTAATCTCTGTCTTTATCTCTTTACCCTGCGGGTCCTCAACAGTTCTTTGTTGTTGGTCTATGAGCTCATTTCCCCTTGACCTGGAGGTCACAGATCCTTTTTGACACTGTTGAGTCCCTCCCCCACCGCCAGGTCCTTTGACACCCAGTTTGCTCCAAGCTGGTTGCCCTTCCTTCCAAAGCATCTCTTCTTTTCCATCTTGGAAGACTTTCGTTCCACACTCATGCAGCAAATGGTCATTAAAAGATTACTCTGGGAGTTCCCGTTGTGGCTCAGTGGTTAACGAATCCGACTAGGAACCATGAGGTTGTGGGTTCGATCCCTGACCTTGCTCAGTGGGTTAAGGATCTGGCGTTGCCGTGAGCTGTGGTGTAGGTTGCAGACGTGGCTCAGATCCCGCATTGCTGTGGCTGTGGCGAAGGCCGGCGGCTACAGCTCCTGTTAGACCCCTAGCCTGGGAACCTCCATATGCCGCAGGTGCGGCCCTAAAATGACAAAAGGCAAAAAAAAAAAAAAAGATTACTCTGGATCAGGCTTGTTTGAGCCATCCCTGCTTCTCACAGTCACGGCTTTCTCTCTGCTTTGGTCCTCTTTCCTTCTCAGATTCTCTAAAACGCAAAGAAATAAATAACCTCTTCTATCTTTTCATCAGCCTCTTCTCTGCAGGCTCTCGGGTCCGTCCAGGGCCCTGTCCACACCAGCCTGGTCCTGCCCCTGGGTAGGCAGAAGAAAACAAACCATCCCAGCTCAGAACAAGCATTAACATATCAAAACACTCTGGTTTACCTTGTGGTAAGGCCCCTGAGGCTCAGATCTAAGCAGATTTTTGAGGCCAATGCTTTCCTGTATTATATTTCCTTATAAGGTGTCTGGTGTGATGCAGGCGCCACCTGCCCGGCCTTGCTCTGTGTACTCCAGCCCAGATACTAAGGGGGGCAGGTTGGACTTGCCTGGCCCTGCCTTTTCTTAGATGTTGGTCCAGGACTGAGTCTAAAATTAGCCCCACCCCCTCCCAGTGTTAAAACTCAGCTGGAGCCACACGGAGCCAGTTACTTTTAGAAACCATCCCTTTGGGGCTTAGAGCTGAGCAGCGGAAACAGGTGCTAGACACTGGGCCTGGAACCTGCAAGGCAGGAAAGAAGGGCCAGATCAAGTTCAGGAGCTGGTATCAGAATGCCAGATCCAGGGGCCAGGGCTGCAAATCCAGACTGACACAGTGGTCACGGTCAAATCAAGGAGAAACAGCACCAGACCAAACCAGGGCTGCTCATAGCTCTTGTTGCAATGCCGAGGTGGGGGTGGGAGCTACACGGAGGGAAGGGAGGGGACACTGTGTGCCCTACGCTTCATATATGGTGTCTTAGGGCATCTCATTAGCAGGAGCTATTATTTTGCCTCTTTTACCGTTCACTAAATGGAATGTCAGAGTGTTAAGATCCAGCTCAGAGGGAGACTCAGATCCCCTTAAATTTGGCCATAGTGGAGCCATTTTGATTCTAAGGGAAGTTGTCTTAACTCAGGCAGACTGGTCCCTGACCCCTAACAAAGACTATAGTTCTGCAGGACTAACAGGCTAATTCTGTTTTGCAGACCCGACCTTGCCCAGTTCTGCAAGACTGACCCCCTCCCCTTGTCCTTATCTTGTTTTTGCTGTGCTAACTGCGAATTTATGGCTTCTGTAACTGCTTGCTTGCTTGTGCAAAACACCATCTGGGTATGGTTTTAGCATTTATACGTCTAGCCCTACTTTGACTCAGGGCTGCCCTCCTATTCCATATCTGGGTTGGATGCAGTTGCCGATCGGCTAAAAACACTCCCAGCAGTTTGACTGAGTGTTCGTGGATTTTCTCTGCTCGGTGGGACATAACAAGAGCTGGTCTGTAAGTCAGCCAATATCACACAGTCAATGCACAGCTAAGCAGAGATTCAGACCCTCGCCTGTTTAACATTCTGCCTGGCACTTGACTATTTTCTGCCTCTAGGAGTAGCAGAGAGACTTCAAATCCACCCACAGCCCTTGAGAATGGACCACGAGGTTGCCTCAGCAAGATTTCTCACCTGGAGTCGGGTCCTAATTGCCTGTGAAATCTTGACAAAGGTACCAGTGCCTGTGGCACCATTGTCCAGAGGTTCTCTGTCACTGTTCTGGCACAGGGCCTAAGAATAGGTATTTTACAATCTCCCAGGGGATTCTCTTCTGCCACCTGGGTCAAGAACCAGGCTTTGTGCCTGGCTACTGATCAGTCCTCCTGGGGCAAGCTGGGGATAGAGGTGGGGATAGAGGTTCATGCCCAGCTCATCTGGGTTCCACTCAGGCTACTTGGTCAGCAATAGCCTTGTCCACAGGAGTCTCCAGTAGAGAGTCGGTCTTCTCAAATTCTAAAGTTAGGCAAAGAATTAAAACAGCCTTCCTGCAAAGAGAGGGTGGAAGCCAGGAACCTGGGGACACAGGATCCTATAAAGCAGAAATTCTCCCAGAAGGGAGGAGTAGAATCAGGCTCATCTCTCATTCTGATGTGTCACTGTGCCCCTTTCAGCAAACCTTTAAGAGGAGGAGACTCTTGCAATGTAGCTGGCGGGGCTCCCTGCCAAGGACCAAGAAGTCCAGGGGAGTCCACCTCTGAACACACTCAGGCTAGCTGTCCTGGCACATTTAACTCACCACTTCCATACAGTGTAGCACTTGATTCTATATCTTGGTGTCCTTTTCATGTCTAGCTGTTTCATATTGAATTACTTCAATCTTGCCTTCTTTGAAGTCTCCTGGAGGGCAGGGATTGTATCATGTGGGAGACAGAATATAACATCCGAAAAACCCCCAGTGGACCCAGCTGGGACATCATTGGGTCCTCTTGATTGCACAACTGGCCTCATCTTGGAAATTAGTATTGGGTGCCAGTCCCTAAGAAGGTGATTTAATTGGCCTGGGATGTGGTACAAACATCATGACTTTTCAAAGCTGCCCAGATAATTAATTAGAATATGCATCCAAGGCTGAGGAACAAAACTGAAGGATAATAAAGAGCTATGAAAAAAAATATAAAAACGGTTATGTCTGTGGGAGAAAAAATAGGGTTATTTGATTTATTTTATTTTTGCTAATCTGTGTTCTCTATTTGTTTCTCCGCATTGCTTATATAATTTTTTAAAAGGAAGACTTGTTGCCAAGGGGGAGGGGGAGGGTGTGGGATGGGCTGGGAGTCTGGGGTTAATAGATGCACACTATTGCATTTGGAATGGATAAGCAATGAGATCCTGCTGTACAGCACAGAGAACTATATCTAGTCACTTATGATGGAGGGTAATGTGAGAAAAGGAATATACGTGTGTGTGGGGGGGGTCACCTTGCTGTATAGTAGAAAACTGACAGAACACTGTGAACCAACTATAATGGAAAAAATAAAAATCTTTAAGATAAAAACTTTTAAAAAGGAAGACTGAAACAAAAGTGGTACTAGACTAGGTATTCCTAAATCGTCTACTTTTTTCAGAGATAGAGCACTTATGATCACTTGGGCCAGGTTGGAATGGGTCCCAGTCAGATACTATGCTCATTCACTCACCAAATATTAATTGAGAGCCTGCTGTATTCCACATGATAGGCACTGGACATATAACAGAGAATTTTACAAGCATAATCCATGTGCTCATGAAGTTTAATGGAGAAAATTAACTGTCAAACAAGCAAATATAGACTTCAAGATGTCCTAGCAGGTACAAACAGCTGAGTATTATACTGTTTTATAAATAACCATAATAGAAATTGCAAATATCTGGCTTGCACATCCCCTCCTATGTCCAAGGCAGGCATTTCTTATTGATTATGTCACCCTTTTCTGATGAAGCGCAGTATCCGTGTCAACATAACCAGTCTAAGGTGATGCTTGAAATAAAACATAAATAGTATCCCAGGAATGAGCTAGGAATTGTCTTACTGAAGGTAAACTAGATGACTCAAAAGGTAACTGAAACCTTCTTGTGCGGCCTAGTAGCTCATATTGGAACACGCATAGTACAGATAACAAATAAATTTCTGGACAAAATATAAAAACTCCTGGTTGAAGGTACTAGAGAAAAAAATTCAGGCAGAAATCAAAGGAGACAATGATTGGGAGAAGAGAATGCCATGGGGTAATTTCCCTGATTTATAGCTTTTAGACTCAGAATAGGCCCTTGCCTGTGATCTGCGGGGCAGAAAGGAAGCCCTACACTCTATAGATAAACTCTGCCCAGATCTATGGCTGACCCTGAATCATGTACATAAGAAGCAGACTTTAAGAGTCGCAGCTACAGCTAAAAGAGCTGGACCGAGATTACAGCTGCTGCAGCAAAGATAGGGTTTTGCAGTTTGAGTTCAGACACTTTAAAAGCTCCAATAAAGAAAAGTCAGTACTCATCAGATGAGCATAATAGAATCCAGACTTTCTACAACACAGCATTCCTAGTGGCCAGGATACATTCCAAAATTATTCAACATACAAGAAAATAGGAAAACATGACTCATTTTAAAAAGATAATCAACAGAGAACAAGTCTAATATGACTTAGATAATGGAATCAGCAGGCAAGAATTTTAAAGATGTTATTATAAATATGTTCAAGTGTGTAGAGGAAAATACGTCTGTTATGAATGAAAACACAGAAAATCTTAGCAGATAAACAGAAATTATTTTAAAAGAAGCAAATGTACATATAAGAACTGACAAATATCTGAAATAAAAATTCAATGTGTGTGCTTAAAAGCACAAGGAGGAAGATAGAAGAAAAAAAATTAGTGATGTAAAAGATCAGCAGAAATGATTCAGTCTGAGCAACAGAGATTTAATAAATGTGCTAAGACTCACAGATCTTTTCAACAATATCAAAATGTCTTATATACATATAATTGGAGTCCTAGAAAGAGAGGAGAGAAATAACACAGGAAAGTATCTGAATAAATAATGAGTGAAAATTTTATAAATGTGGTTAAAAAAAACCCGCAGATATTTACAGACTCTAAAACCTCAATAAACACCAAGAAAGAGTAATATCAAAAACAAAACAAAGACAGAACCATTCAAGCCTATCAGAGTTAAACTGCTGAGGATTACTGACAAAGAGAAAATCAACAAAATAATGCTGAGAGAAGTTGAAGATGTAAATAAGTGCAGAGATACACCAAGTTAATGGATTGAAAGACTCCGTGTTAAAATGGAAACTATCAAATTGATCTATAGATTCATTACAAGCCTAATCATAATCTCACTACGCTTTTTAGTCAAAATTGACAAGGTGGTTCTAAAATTTCCGTAGAAATGTAAGGAACTTAGAATTCTAGAATTCTCAAGACTTCAAAGAGGTCTTGAGAAAACAAGCCAGAGGTGTAGATTTATACTACTTGACTTCAGGATTTACCCTAGAGCTACATTAATCAAGACAGTGCAATGCCCACACAGGGATCAACAGATTGAGGGAACAGACTAAAGAACCCAGAAATAGACCACATTTAGACATTATTTTGTTTCTGACAAAAGTGTTAAAGCAACCCAATTGGGAAAGGAAAAAATGGTGTTGAAATAACTACATATTCCTATGGAAACAAATGAATCTTGCCCAAATCATACTATCCACAAAAATCAAATTGTGATGGGCCATAGATCTAAACACATAAGGTAAAGCTAGAAAACTTCTAGAAAACATAGGAGACTATCTTCATGACTGGGAGGAAGACAAAAGCCAAAAAGAAAAAAAAATTAATCAAAATTAAATCTCTGTCCATGAGAAGAAATATCATTAAGAAAGTGTATAGGCAAGCCACGGAGCAGGAAAAGATACCTGTAAAACATGTCAAAGAATTGGTATTCTAAATATAATAAGTACCATTGAAATTCAATAATAAAATGACAACACAATTTAAAAATCGCCAAAGGATTTGAACAGACACTTCATAAAAGATGGTAAATGAATGGCCAATAAACTCATGAAAAAATGTTCAACATCTTTAGTCATCAAAGACATGCAAAAATGAAACCACAAAGAGATATCATTCCACACTCAACAGCATGACTAAAATTAGACCGAATGTTGCCAGAAGGATATAAAGCAACTGGAACACTTTTACATTGTTGGCAGGAAGGAAAAATGGTGAAAAACACTGGGAAAGATCTTCCAGTTTCATATAAATTAAATACATACTCATTCTAAATACATACATAGTGATTTTATTCCTAGGTTTTTACCCAAGGGATACAAAAACAGTTGTCCGCAAAAAGAAAAGTGTCCAAAAAATTTCATATTAGTTTTATTTGTGAAAACCCCAAACTGGAAGACCAGATGTCCATCAACAGAAGATTGGATATATTCTGGCAAACTTAAACAGTCAAATATTATTCATCGGTGAAAAGAAACCAACAACAGTGATGGATGGATCCTCAAAATATGCTGAGTGAGTCACAATTCCACAAAAGAATACAAATTATATGATTTTACTTACACAAGGTGCCATAATGGGTGAACCTGATCTACAGTGAAAAAAATGAGAAGACTGGATTTCTCTTGGAGTTCTAAGGCAAGAGTTTGCTAGGTAAGGACATGGGAAATTTTCTGGAATGATGATTAATGTTGTTTCTTGGTAGGGTCTGAGTTGCATGGCTATATGCATTTATAGGAACTCATTGAATGATATACTGCAAATTTTCACATTGCATTTTACATGACTTTCATCCAAAAAGAAATAAAGGAGTTGTAAACACATTCCGAACTCTGGCTAATAACATTGAAGTATTTGGGGGAAATGTAGTAATGTCTGCAATTTCCTTGGGAATGGAAGCACAAAACAAATTCAGTGAGTTGCTGGATGTACAGAAGAACGGATAGAGAATTA
This sequence comes from Catagonus wagneri, assembly GCA_004024745.2. Lineage (NCBI taxonomy): Eukaryota > Metazoa > Chordata > Mammalia > Artiodactyla > Tayassuidae > Catagonus > Catagonus wagneri. Next base: position 2,148,227 of record PVHT020000035.1, on the reverse strand, counting down.
ATATGTGATAAAGCAAATACGGTAACACGTCAGCTGAAGAAACAATGTGGTATGTTTATGGGTGCTCACTACAAAATTCTTTCAATATAATTGAAGATACTTGGCAGATTGCCTCTGAGATGGCGTCCTGGCCCTGGGGAAAGACACCAGAGTCTAGCTGATATACAGGGAACTATTTAGGCAAAGGGGCTCCTGGGTCCAGAAACTGGCTTTATTTGCTCCATTCTAACAGTGGCAATGAGCCTGGGGGCTGAAGTGAAGCAAAGGGGACCACATTTCTCTTGCATTGCCTAAGACCCATTTGTTCATGCTCTCTGCAATTGTCTTGCTTTCCAGATGGTGACTTTTAAGAGTTGTCAGTGCATATAAATATTGAATTACTATGATGCACTGTGATGAACACATATAAAACTACTCTGATGTTGTATATCAATTATACTTCAGTTTTTAAAAAGTCCTCAACAGATTTGTTCTAGAAATCTGGAAGCGCTGCCAGATGCCACTTAATCTACTCAGAGCCTACTGTGAGCTGCTCTCAGTGCAAGGTTCTGAGGGTACTACGATAAACCGAATAAAAAAGGCTCCTACCCCTTTCTGCTTTTACACTGAGACAACTCCTCTCCTCTCCTATTTCTATCATCATTAACACTCCACCAGAAGACTTTCAAGTTCCTTTCAGTAACTATGTTGACGTGGCATAAATCTCTGAACTCAAAAATCCCTTGCTCCCGTAGGGACTGAACGTCTCAATCTAAACCAAAAGAGATTTTTTTTTTCTTGTTTTAACCCTCTCTGGAGTGAAACCTGACACAAGAATATCCCCAAAACCTCAAAATAGTTCAGCAAGAAATTGGACCCAGGCCCAGTAACCCAAAGTCACCCTACAGCCTCCTGATGAGAAATGTGAGAGGAAGGGCAGTCAGCTGCGAAGCCCCACCCGCTGCCCCACTTCCAGCTGAGGACACAGCCATTACCATGCCTTGTCCTGGCAGCACAGCCAGAAGTCCTGCCCAAAGTCTGGCCCGAGGACATGGCATCATGGAGAAGCATCTGGCCTATTGCGTAGCTTGACGTGATCTTGAATCCCGTGTTACAAATCTGACTGCTCCAGCTTCACCTTTAACATGCAAAAAAGAAAGCTCCTGACTTAAATAAACTTGTCTCTCTTGGGATAAACCATAATGGAAGATAACATAAGAAAAGGAACATATATATATATATATATATGTATATATATATATATATATACACATTTGCTGTACAGCAGAAATTAGCACAACATTATAAATCAAATATACTTTAATTGTTTAAAATAATGTGTCTTTCCCCAAAACTTCTTGGTGGAATGAAGGCATGCTTTGAGCTAATATATTAATGTTAGAAGTGACCTCAAATGTGTTGGATGGCACCATCATCCAACGGGAAAATTAAAAATAGGTCGCCTTCATTAAAAAGGTTGTCACATTTCTTTCCATACCGTGACTCATTGCTCCCACTGAACTGAATACTTTCCCCTCGGCCAAGTCCAGACCGTCACCTTTTTGTCACCTCTTAGCGAGGTGGTCCCTTTCCAGCCTCTTACTGCCTCTCTTCCATCCTGATCTTTGCTTCTTCTCTGTCCCCGCCTCTCCCAAGAATTTTTTACGTCTCTGAAGTTTAAATACCTGCCTTTCTTCCCTAGAATGTTGGATTCCTGTGAGATAATGATAGGTCCCGGGGGTGGGGGTGGGATGGGGGGTGATTTTTCAACTCCCCAGGTGCCGGGGAGGGTGGTTGGTGCTTCCGGACTTTCTGAAGCTCTTTGAAAACAACTGGGCAAGTCAGATTCCAGCGGTTCACCTTCCGAAGGCTGAACGTGTCTGGGCAGCGGCTGCATAATTTGGATGGAGTCATCCCTGGCGAGGCCGAGTTGGCTCAGCCGGGGAGCACGCATCGCTCTTCTAAACCCCACGGCCCCCCGAGATGAAGTCACCTTTCTTCTTTTAAAAGCCACACAGTTGCCCTGTGAGTCCCCGTCCCGTTTGCTGGAACTCGGTGTTCTGTTCTCAGCTGGGCACCGGGAACTTCTCTCAGGTAAGGGAACTCGTTTTTAGTGGGTTCCAGGCAGGAAGGTTTGATGGGGGGGTGGGAGGGCTTTTTAGAGCATTTGGGAGTCAAGTCGGGTCAAGGGACACTCTGGGTGAGGAGGGTGGCCCGTTCCCAGGGTGCTGGTCACCACCTGCGGGGCTGGCAGGTCCCGGGCAGGGTGAGCGGAGCCCCACTCAGCTCAGGCTGCAATGGGCATGGAAATCTAACCTGGGCTTGGTTTCGGGTGCCTGTTCGAGGAGTCAGACAACGAGCACGTTGGTGAAGAAAGCAGCTTCAAGCGGTGTCCTTGGGCTGGGGCTGTCCCCCCACCCTGCCCTTGACCTTCCTAACCACTGGCTTTGTGTTGTGGGTAAAACCCTTGGAGGGACGCACAATAAAAGCTGATGCGCAGAGAAGCATCTGCTCCCTGCACAGCCATCAGGTGCCCACTCGCTGGGCTTGAACGCTTCTCTTCTTCCAGCAGCGGGGCAGGGACAAAGGGCCCTGGGGCTCCCTGTCCTGACACGCAAGAACCCTGTGTAAACAATGGCTGTACTCTTTGTGGGGCAGAAGTGTGCAAACAAGTCTTAGAGCCTGTCCATGCCGGTCCTAAGTTTTGGTGTGTGTGTGTGTGTGTACGTGTGCGCAAACCTGTGGTTTTAGGGGGCCGCTGAAATCTCCCTGCCACACATCCTCTGACTTAGATGAGTCACTGCCACTGACTGAATCATACAGCTCTTATGAGCTTTGGAAGTCTCAGCAGAGGCATTTTGGTGATGACAGAGACGCCTACAGGGTGATAAATGGCGTTTGGAGAGAGTTGAACCACCACGAAGTGAAAACGTTCAGAACGGCACAGCCTCTTTTATTCCCTGGCACAGGAATCCTGCCCCACACACCATGGAGCGCTTTCAGCTCTAACCATTGAAGGGAACAAAGCATCTCATTGAGATAAGAGAGGTGCTGGTTTTTTCTTTTCTGAATTTTAAAATGTTAATTGAATTTTAACTAAATTGGAAATTAATTTTATTTTTTATAATGATTTTTATTTTTTCCATTATAGTTTACAGTGTTCTGTCAATTTTCTACTGTACAGCAAGGTGACCCAGGCACTCATACACGTATACATTCTTTTTCCTCACATTATCCTGCTCCATCATAAGTGATTAGACACAGCTCCCAGTGCTATACAGCAGGATCTCATTGCTTATCCATTCCAAAGGCAATAGTCTGCATCTCTTAACCCCAAATCCCAGCCTCTCCCTTCCCTCCCCCTCCCCCTCGGCAACCACAACTCTGTTTTGTTTTAAATGCAATTGCTTACCAGCTTCGGGCACCTGCTTGAAAGTTCACTTCAAACTTGGCACACCCAGAATTCATCCTTACCTGATAACTGCTCTCCCCCCACCCCCCGCCGTGTCCTCCAGCTTCATGAAAAGTAGTGGGTTGTCAACGAGAGATTTCTAGACTTTACTCTTAATGCCTTCTTCGTCCTCACGTTCCACATCTAGTTTGGCAGCATATACTGCAGAGTCTGCCTCTGTGTTCCCTCTCCAACCCATCCTTTCTCCCATTTCCATGGCTTCTTGCCTAGTCGAAGCCCTTACCGTCTGTCTCTTCTGCAGGAATACGGAGACCTCCCATCCCAGCTTCCTCTCTCCAGTCTTGCCTTCCCGGTGCAGCAGAGTGATGATTGACAATGACTGATCATCACCTGCACCATCCAATCCATCACTGGTCTGCAGATTCTGTCTTCTTAATAATCCTTGATATTTTCTATCCCCCTCCCACCACCCCTCCCTTGGTCCATCCTACCAACACTCTTTGCTTCGGTTATTGCAATAGCTGCTTAGCTGACCTCTCTACTACCAGGCTCACTCCCTTCCTAGTATATGGCAATTTAAGCGTTGTGTCTTCCTAAGCTTTTAAAGGACATTTCTTCTAAGGGCAGAATTGGAATTACCGTATTGATACTCTCTCTGGGGTTTATAAGCATTAGCATTTTTATGACTCTTGTGGATGCTTCAAGGAGGGAGGCAGAGAGGATGGAGGACAAGGGAGGGACTGTATATTGCGGTGGGAGGATGGCTTGAAGGACTCATTGGAATCCTAGCTCACTACTTTGCAGTATGGCTTTGACCAGATTGGTACATTTCCTTTCTTCTTCTTCTACTCTACTTCTTCTTCTTTTTTTTTTTGTCTCTTTAGGGCCACACCAGTGGCATATGGAAGTTCCCAAGCTAGGGAGCGAATCTGAATTCCAGCTGCCAGCCTACACCCCAGCCACAGCAATGCCGGATCCCAGCTGCATCTGCGCCCTGCACTGCAGCTTGTGGCAACACGGGATCCTTAACCCACTGAGTGGGGCCAGGGATGGAACCAGTATCCTCAGGAGCACCATGTCAGGTTTTTAACCCCCTGAGCCACAACAGGAACTCCTGGTACATTTCCTTGAGACTCATTTTCCTCAGCTATAAAATGGAAGTCAGAATGTTTATGAAACATAACAATGAAGAATATTTAGTTCTTTTCCTTCTTTGGTTCTCAGGCTTATAATTTCTGACTAACCTATACTTTGTAAGCATCTGTTCGTATGTGTATGTATACACATACATACACAAGTTTTGGCAAGATGGGGCGGACGACTGGCAAAGAAATACATGAGAACTCTCTCAAGGAATCTGCAATTTACTTAGGGAGGTAAAGCAAACTTAAATAGTATAAAAACATTCATAAAGTAAGCATTCTGCCATTGTCATGTATACAGTTCCTGTTGAGTAACTAAGCAAGAACAGCTTAAGTAAACATGTCAGTGAACACCTGCAGGCAGAAGGTAAATAGATCTATGTCTAGCAATTTTATATTTAGGCTCTTTAGGGATTTAAAAATCATTGGCCTCTCGGGAGTTCCTGCTGTGGCCCAGCGCAAACGAATCCGACTAAGAACCAAGAGGTTGCGGGTTTGATCCCTGGCCTTGCTCCCCTAGCCTAGGAACCTCCATATGCCACAGGTGTGACCCTAAGGAGACAAAAAAAAAAAAAAAAAATCATTGGCTTCTCTGATGCTGAATTAAAACTTTTCAGGAGGCTTTATACTTTTAGGGCGATTTAAGGACACACAGACTTTATTCACTCATTCATCAAACAATTATTGAGGAATGACTCTGGGCCAGGTCCTCTCTTACACAATTTCTTTGCTCCTCTTCCACGGGACAATGATGATAATTCTCCTCCTCTTGAATCAGGTATAGGTTTAGGGACTTGTTTGACTGATAGGATAGGAAGAAAGTGACTTTTGGGGACTTCCATGGCTAGGTTCTCGGAAGCTTTTGCAGCTTTCTTTTGGTTTTCTTGGCCCACTCACTCTGGGGGAAGCCAGCCACCATGTAAAGAAAGCCACGTGCTGGTAACCTGGATCTTTGGGGTCAGGGAAAGGCCCCTGCTCTGCAGTGGTTACCGGTTTGCATGGTATAAATACTCTCCCCCACGGTGGCTGATTTCACGCTACTAATGTGACAGCATTGAATGCAGGGTTGGAAAGAAATACACAGAATTAGTTCTTACGAGTTCCTACAAGCCAGCCCCATTGCGTGACTGCCGGTTACTTCAAGGCCATCTGCTGTGAGAATACACCTCTCTTCTCAGTTTCTTTCTTCTTTTTTAAATTGAAGTGTACCTTCACTTAGTATGATAATCTCTAGGTCCATCTATGTTGTGGCAAAAGGCATATGTCATTCTTTTTTGTGGCTGTGTAATATTCCATTGTATACATGTACCACATCCTCTTTACTTCAGCTTTCTTTTTCAGGAGGTTTCTAATTATAAACCAATTTTAAAAATAATTTTAGAACTATTCATATTACTTATTTCATCTTGATGGAGTTTTTATTGTTATGTGGTTTTCAAGACATTAGTCCATTTCTTTGAAGTTGCTGAATTGAAAAGTGTAAAACTGTCCATGTATTTCCTTATTATCCTTTGAATGGCTACAGGATCAGTAGCAATATCTCATTTCATTCCTGATATTGGTAATTTGTGTCTTCTTTCTTTTTATATTTATCAGTCTAGCTAGAGGTTTACTGATCTTATTGATTTTTTTCTCATAAAAACCAGCTATTTCATTGATTCTCCCTATTGTGTTCCTGTTTTCAGTTTAACTTATTTCTGATGTTGTCCGTATTATTTTCTTCCTATCTGCTGAGGTTTTTTTATTTCTGTTATTGTGTATTTAAACTCTATATTTTGCAGCTGATTCTTTTTTCTAAATTCCATTTCTATATTTAGATTTTATTTTTTTTCATTTGTTTCGAGAGAATTTTTAATTGTTTGTTGAAGCATTTTGATAACAGCTGCTTTAAAATCCTTGTCAGATAATTCCAGCCTCTGATTCACCTGAATGTTGGCATTGGTTGGTTGCATTGTTCCTGGTTCTTGGTCTGATGAGTGATTTTCAATTATGCCTTGGACATTTTGGATAACACGTTAGAAGACTCTTGAGCCTACTTAAATATTTTATTTTAGTAGTAGTCACCCTACTTAGACTCAGAGTGTAGGTCCTGGCCAACTTTGGGGAGCTATTGTTGCAGTGACAGTGTGTTTTCAGAGTTCTTGCAGTAGTAATACAGGCTGCCTTGTTCTTCTGGTACTATCTGGGCTCCTGCTTTATTACTGCAAATACCTCCTGGGCTGCTTGGTGGGTGTGGAGCAGGTGACGAGTCTCTGGCTAGGCAATTTCTTGGTGGTGGCAGTGGCGGGGTGGGGGGGTAAAGTCAGGAAGGAAGTCTAGCTATACTGGATATTAAACTGTGTCACAACATACAATAATTAAAATACTGGTGCAACACTGGAGAGATCATGGAAAAGCAGAGTCCAGAAACTGATCCAACAAACATGTTAATATAGCATTTCAATCTAGTAGCATTGGGGTAATTTACTGTCATTTGGAAAGAATCCACTGTAACAAAAATAGCCAGTTATCCCGATATAATTTATTGATTAGTCTGTCTCTTCCCCAGGGACTTGAAATGCCCATTTTTTTCATATACCAAATCAATTTCTTGATAATTTTTAACATTTTATTCTATTCAGACAACAATTTATTCTAGCAATAAGATCAAACTGTTTTATTTACTTTTGCTTTATAATTTGTTGTAGTATCTGGGAAAGTAAATACCCTCTCAAACCCTGCTATCATTTTTTTCATCAAAATTTTCTAGACTAGGAGTTCCCTCTGTGGTGCAGTGGGTAAATTCATCCAGTATTGCTGCAGCTGTGGCATTATTCACAGCTCCGGCTTGGATTTGATCCTTGGCCTGGGAACTTCCGCAGGCCATGGGTGCAGCCGAAAAAAATATTTTTCTGGACTAATAACCAAAATATATTAGTAAGTAAAAAAAAGGCAGCTGCAGGAAAAAAAAGATACGTGTGTGTGTTTGCATGTATAAAATCATGTATGTCTCTCTGTACACACATATAGTTGTGTATATACAAATACATTTGCATATATTCACATATGTACATATATACATGTGTATATTTATATAGGCGTAGACAATTCTTGGAAAGGTGCGCAAGAAGCTAAAATAGTTACCTTCAGGGAGTGAGACTGTTGGGGATTCTATTGGTAAGTGAGGCTTACTTTTCCATTTTGGACCATTCTCCATTTTTTATGTATTCTTTAAAAAACAAATATGCAAGTCTTTTATAATGAAAAAGAGTACCTGATTTCCTCTGCCAGAACCCCAAGTCTATACAAGGGCATATCCTATGTATCAGTGTTTCTCAGCTGTGGCTGCGCAATGGAATTACTTGGGGAGCTTTTAAGATATACAGATGCCCAGGGACCTGCCCCCAGAGATGCTGATTTCGCAGGTGTGGAAGAGGGCCTGGGCAACAACGCATTTTAAAAGGACCTCAGGTGGTTGTAATGTGAAGTCAAGGCTGAGAACCACTACTGTAGATGATGTGAGGCCTGAAAAGTTCCCCCGAGGGCTACCGCAATGAGGTCCTTTCAGAATATAATTACTTGGGAATGCAACCCAAGGTAATCTATCACTTCTTTGTCAGGCTAACTGTAGTCGTGAGACCGAATGCAAACAGGTCCAGGGCGGAGTGGTGGGAAAAGAGTTTTGCTTGAATGTGTGTGGAAGCAGCCATCTCTGTGGAAGGTAGGGTTTTTTGTTGAAAGGTGTAGACTCCATCAGGCTTCCTCAATCTATAAGAGATTCTTTTAAACTTATCATGACCATAAAAGACAGGACTCTCATGGAAAACCAAAACCAGCAAAACAGCTGTGACTCGGGAGCTCAGAATGTGGTCGATGCTGGAAGGTTCCAAAAGAGCTCCAGGAACTGGCGTAACTTGGGGACTTTCTCACGGGAGGCTTTCAATATTCTTTCGTCTAGAGAACTGCTTTGTAAAAATGAGTTGCCCACTGGAAGCCTGATCTGAAAAACAGATCCCAGAGGAACCTGAAGAAACCTAAGGACTGACTGGAAATCCATCGTGACTGTAGCTCTCTCTGCCTCTTGCATGTGTGTCTTCTGATGCTTCTGTCCACTGACTGATTCTGCCTCTGTATTCCTGACAAAGGAGCTGACTGGCCCAATTAATCCACAGTGGTCTGTCCCTTTGTTGAACAAGACCTCCACACTACGTGACTACAGGGATGGGCCCAACAGTTCCTGGGGTCCTGTGCCCATTCACCTCTGGTCACCTGAGCCAGGGAGGGCATGCGGAGAAGTGGGTGCATCAAGCTGCCTTGCGATTGCAGGGAGAAGGCACGGGCGACGCGGTCCCTTAGAATGAGAGAGTGGACAAAACATCCACCATGATTAACCCGCCCAGGTCAAGCCCTAAGCTGGTCATCTGTGAGTGTTGAAGTGGAGGAGGTTTTCAACAGGGTGAGAAACTGCTTAAATTCAAGCAAAAAGAGGTTAAGGAAAAACTATCAGGAATAAATAGAGGGTCCTTGTACGTTATATATCTCCAAAGATCTCTCCTTCTCTCTCTTCTTCTTCTTCTTCTCCTTCCTCTTCCTCTTCCTCTTCCTCCTCCTCCTCCTTCTTTTTTTTTTTTTCGGCTGCACCTGGGGCATGTGGAAGTTCCCAGGCCAAAGATTCCATCTGGGCCATGGCAGTGACCAGATCCTTAACCTACTGGGACACCACGGAATTCCCAAAGGTCTTTTCTTGCTATAGGCATCTGGGCTTTTAAAAGGTCTTTGTAGCCACCTAGGAGGTCAGGAAAATGGAATTCCTGCACCGTATGCGGCTGCTGAGCACTTGAGGTGTGGCTGGTATAATTTGACAGGTACAGTAGGTGAAAATACACACAGGTTTTTAACACACAGGACTTTGAAGCCTTGGTATGAAAAAAAAGAGAAATGTGCCTTTTTCATTAGTAATTTTTTATATTGAACACACGTTGAAATACTGTTTGGGACAGAGTGGGTTAAATAAGATATATATATATATATATATATATATATATATATACATACACATATAAATAAGATATATATGTATATACACACACACATATATATGTATATTTTTTTTTTCCTGCTTTTTTAGGGCCGTACGTTTGGCATATGGAGGTTCCCAGGCTAGGGATCGAATTGGAGCTGTAGCTGCCGGCCTACACTACAGCCATAGTAATGGAGGATCTGAGCAGCATCTGTGACCTACACCACAGCTCATGGCAACATTGGGCTCCTTAACCCACTGAGTGAGGCCAAGGATTGAACCCACATCCTCATGGATCCTATTCGGGTTGGTTAACCGCTGAGCCACAAAGGGAACTCCCCCCCCCCTTTTTTTAGGTTAGTTCTAGTTTATTGGGAAATTCCCCTATTTTTAAAAATTTTTTATTACAGTTGATTTACAATGTTCTGTCAACTTCTGCTATACAGCAAAGTGACCCAGTCACATGTATATACATTCTTTTTCTCACTTTATCCTCCATCATAAGTGATTAAGATACAGTTTCCTGTGCTCTACAGCAGGACCTCGTTGCTTATCCCCTCCAGATGCTATAGGCTGCATATACTCACCCCGATCTCCCAGTCCATCCCGCTCCCTCCACCTTCCCCTTGGCAGCCACGTGTCTGTTCTCCATGTTTCTCCATGTTTTTCGTTGCTGGTTCGGAATCAGAGCTGTGGCAGTTCATCCTCCTCCGGCTCTCTGTCTCTCTCTCTCTGCCTCATAGACTACAGCCCAGTTCCTTTTCTCAAACAAAACCACTTAATTGTCTCCTGTGGTTTCCCCACATCCCACACCCAGGCAGCGTTGTTTACGACTTTGCCACAGCAAGTCTTTGCAAAGCTTTTCTCTGCCTCTTGGCCTCTGCTATTCTTTCCTGCCTGGTCCCCCCGCCCCCTCCCCGCCACTTACTTTCTAGAACCTGCTCACAGAAAGCCTCGCGCGTTTGTATGCTTGCCCTCTTCTTACAAGTTTTCTACCCGTAGCCTTCCTTTGGAGACAATGACTGCTTCCTAATGCTTTGTCACAGTTCATCCTGGATCCCCATGGAAGGAAGTTTGTGGATGGGACTAAGTCACTTCTAGAAGTGTATCTACCTCAAGAGTTAGTAATGAGGGAGTCCCCGTGGTGGCTCAGTGGGTTACGAACCCGACTAGTATCCATGTGGACACGGGTTCGATCCCTGGCCCTGCTCAGTGGGTTAAAGGATCTGGTGTTGCCGTGAGCTGTGGTGTAGGTCGCAGATGCGGCTCGGATCCTGAGTTGTTGTGGCTGTGGTGTAGGCCTGCAGTCGCAGCTCTGATTCAACCCCTAGCCTGGGAACTTCCATATGCTGCAAGTGTGGCCCTAAAAAGCCAAAAAAAAAAAAGTTAATAATGATTTTAATAAAAACAACTACTGTTGCCATTGAGTTTTATTTTTGTCCAGGATCCATATTACATACAGATATAGATATTTCTCATTTACTGCTGACAACAAAACCTATGCTGTGATCCCCTCTGACAGATAGGAACAGTGAGGTTGAATAACATTGTATTCCTTGCTGACAGATCTTGCTAGAAAATGGTGGGCCTGAGATTCAAATCTACATCTATCCCCTGGAGTTCCCATTGTGGCTCAGTGGTTAACGAATCCGACTAGGAACCATGAGGTTGCGGGTTCAATCCCTGGCCTTGCTCAGTGGGTTAAGGATCCGGCGTTGCCGTGAGCTGTGGTGTAGGTTGCAGACGCGGCTCAGATCCCGCGTTGCTGTGGCTGTGGTGTAGGCCAGCGGCTACAGCTCCTGTTAGACCCCTAGCCTGGGAACCTCCATATGACAGGGGTGTGGCCCTAGGTAAGGCCAAAAGACAAAATAAATAAATAAATAAATAAAACAAATCTACTTCTGTCCCCAGATAACTTGTTTTTATCCATTCTGTTTGTACTGCTCCCACATGCTGTGTCACCTCCCAAGTTAGGCAACAGCAAGTCTGAATTCCGTGTTGCATAGCAAGTGACATCCATAAGCAAATTTGCTGAGTGGTAACAGTGTTATGCATTTGTGTACTGTGTTGGTGCTTTGCACGCTGATACAAAATTCTCATGAAACTCTGATAAAGACGGAATAATGGACTTTATGAGCCCTATTTCACACACTGGAGAAACTGATCTCCAATAAGGTGAAGTGATTCACCTGGGATTACTAAATTGAGTAAGAGTCCCAAACCAAGTGAGAACCCAGTTTTTTTCCTTTCTTCTTCTTCTTCTCTTCTTCTTCTTCTTCTTTTTTTTTTTGGTGGCCGCACCCATGGCATATGGCCGTTCCCAGGTCAGGGACTGAATCTGAACCTCAGCTGCAACCTGCAACACCAGATCCTTTAATCCAGAGCACTGGACCAGGGATCGTACCTGCCTCCTGCCCCCACCCACCCCCGTCCGTATCCCTGCAGTGACCTGAGCTGCTAAAGTCAGGTTCTTAACCCGCTGCGCCACAACAAGAACTCTGAGAACTCGGTTTTCTTAAAATATTTATTTCCTTTTGTCTTTCCTCATCACTGTGTACTTGGGCATTGTGCTGCCTGGATGGCAAAACACGGCCACAGCTCTCGTGCTACGATTGCTGATTTCACGAGAGTTATGGGAAGAGTCTAAACAGGCACAGACTCATTTGAGTTCCTTAGCTGGTAAGTATGTCAGTGTCATCTGTTCAGCAAGCATTGCCTGACCCCAAGTCTGGCCAGCCACGGTGCTAAGAGTGGACATGGAAGGGTGGACAAGATACAACTTCGTCCAAAGGAGACCACCTGCCCATGGGGCTGACAGTTGTCCTGGAGAGAGCGTATTATTATGCAGTGGAAAAGTGTGGTCCAAAAGCATAGAACATGTTCTGAGAAGCACACATGCAGAAGGAAATACCTGCCTGGAAAAGTTTCATGGCGGAGGGAGCTTCTGGGCTTGGTCTCAACGCTCTGACTCATCATTTTATAATTTAATTAGGTTTCTTAAAAATATGCTTGTTGCCACAGTTCCTTAGAGAGGAGGAGCATAAATTATTTATTGGAGTACTTCAAGTATTAACATCCATAAATTCCGCAGTAACTTCACAAATACTCTGCCCAGTTGGATAAGCCAATTTGAAAGAATGCTTTTTAAGTTACTCCAAACTTTTCAATTCTGCAAAGCTGGTAAGGATATCTGGAAGGAAATAAGGAGCCCAGAGGAATCATGTCAACCCTGGAAACATCAGCAATTTCAGACAGAGGAAGACTCCACGCCTCAAGCATTTCATGTCCTTTTATCCGTGTAAAGAGGCATTTTCTTTCATGGTGGCTATTTAGTGTTCTGCTCTCTCTTCTTTTCCAACCAAGCTTGAAAGTCTTTTATTTTGGAGTTCCTGCTGTGGCTCAGGAGTTTAAGAACCTGACTAGTATCCATGAGGATGTGGGTTCTATCCCCGGCCTGGCTCAGTGGGTTAAGGATCCGGTGTTGCTGCAAGCTGCAGCACTGATCACAGATGCGGCTCAGATCTGGTGTGGCTGTGGCAGGCAGCTGCAGCTCAGGTTTGACCCCTAGCCCGGGAACTTCCACATGCCGCACATGTGGCCCTAAAAAGAAAAAAAAAAGTCTTGTATTTTAAGTGCCATTGAATGTTGTCATTTGAATGTTAAGAGTCCAGATGTACACGTTGATGTTTTGGTTTACATGGACCTGGAAGGAAATATTCTTCCAGGTTTAGAAATTGAACCTCATCGGAGCCAAATCCTTGGGGCAGATCCAGAGAAGACTGCCCTGTAATGTACCATGGTCCAAAAGTTTCCAAAGACTGGGTTTTTCTGATAGCTGATACCAGGCTAGACCTAGTGCAAAGGGCTGAAAGTTTGTGGTTCCCTCAAAATCCATGTTGAAGTCCTAGCTCCCAATGGGATGGTCTTAGGAGGTGGAGGTTTGGCAAGTAATTGGGTGATAAGGGTGGAGCCCTCGTGAATGGGATTTGTGCCCTTATAAGAGGGACCCCCCCCCACGCCACTGCCCCACCAGAGAGGTCTCTAGCTCTCCTTCTGCTATGTGAGGATGTAGTAAGAAGTCAGCCATCCTCAATGAAAAAGAGTCCTCCCAGAAGCTGACCGTGCTGGCACCTAAGTCCCAGACTTCCAGCCTCAAGAACGATAAAAAATAAATTTCTGCTGTTTGTGTGCCCCCCAGGCTGTGTCATTCGTTAGAGCATTCCTAACACCAAGAGCCTACCTAGAAATTCCTAGCTGAGAAGGAAGATCCCATCACGTGACCTTGTCTCTCTTGTGCCTCGGTTTAGTTGCTTGGTTTGTTTTCTGGGTGTGGCAAGAGAAATGTATACCCTCTACTTGTAACCAAGATGGAATGTTCCTTTCTGATTCCTGACTCACTGAAGAATAAGGTCCAGATCTGCAAGGCCTGGAAAGCAATAGAATTAGGTAAAATCTTAATATTCCTGGAAGAGTATCTCACCTTCAAGCAGACTTCGAGGAACACGGCAAGGGGCAGGGGGTCCTGGAATGGCTCAGTAGCTCTGAGGGTTCTTGGTGAATGTTTTGTTGAAATTTTTAAAATGAATTGTTTGACAGAAGAGTTGACAAATACAACAGGCTGCCTGGCGAGAAAGCGAGCTCCATCTCATTTAGGTATCAAAGTATAGTCTGGCTGGGCATCTCCTGGAGACTCCTGCCTAAGGCAAGGGTTAGACTAAAGGTCCTAGGAGCCCTTCTAACTTCCAGATTCCATTATTTGCTGATCCTTGGTTTACCTTGTGTATGCCTCTAGGCTGGCCCAGAATACGCTGTTCTGTAATAATATATTCAGATATTTGTCTCCCCCACAAGGTTGAAAACTCGTTGAAGGAAGGGCAATATTTACCCTTTTCTATCCCAAGCACTTAGCACAGTGACTAGTACATAAGAGACACCAAATAAATATTTGTCAAATGAATGAATGCATTCATTTTCTTTTTTCTTTCTCTTTTTTCCTCTCTCCTTCCTTCCTCTTTCTTTCTTCCTTTCTTTCCTTCCTTCCTTCCTTCCTTCCTTCCTTCCTTCCTCCTTCCTTCCTTCCTTCCTTCCTTCCTTCCTTCCTTTCCTTCCTTCCTTCCTTCCTTCCTTCCTTCCTTCCTTCCTTCCTTCCTTCCTTCCTCCTTCCTTCCTTCCTTCCTTTCTTTCTTTCTTTCTTTCTTTCTTTCTCCCCTCTCTCTCTATCATCAACATTTACATAGTATAAGTTATCAGCAAGTGGACGTGTCTGCTCTGAGAGTGTTCATATTCCTTAGGTCTCATGGTTGCTTAAAAATCTGAATGATGGAATATGTCATCTGATTCCTCGAACATTGTACTTTCAGTTAATCTCTTCCCTACTGATGGACTTATATTATGGCAGTTATGGTAGAATCAAAATATGAACAGGGTTTTTTCTGAATTTATATTTCTAGTTAAGCCTCCCCCCCCCCCCCGCCCCACCCCGTGTAGGCATGACTTGGCTATATTTGGTGGGCAGGGGTCCCCCGTGGATAATCAGAATCGTAGTCTCATCCAGTCTTGGGAGGGGAGGCAGGTGCATGGTGGACGGGGCTCCAGGAGCATGCTGGGCGGAGGAGCAGGTGTGCAAACCGAAGTGGGGCCTAAGTGGGAGAACCTCAGCCAGTTAGACCAGACGAGAAGGTCAGAATAAGGCCAAGAAGCAGAGGCAGACAGGGTGCGGTTTTTTAGGTGGAGAAATTGCCAAAGAAGCAGAGGAGGTGGGTGAGGTTGCTCAGAGAATATTTTCCAAAGGGACATGTTAGACTTGTGCCAGCACCACCATTCCGTCGTACATTCATTCGAGAAAAATATATTGGGTGCTTACTTGTGGAACCACTGTACCGATGCTAGGGATAAAAATAATGGAAGCTTTGCCTTTAAGTATGTAAGCCACGAACTAAACTCTACAGACATTAACAATTACAGTGAAGAGTGATACATACTGCAGTGAGGTAAGCACAGGGCTGTTGTGGGGACACGTAACCAAATCAAAGATGAGATGTGAAGGATAAGTGGTAGTTTGCAAGATGAGGCTGGAAGAACAATCTTGCTAAAGATCTAGGAATGGATGAATACACAAAAGACCAAGAGGGAAGCTTATTCAGGGGCTGCAAATACTTTGCTATAGTTGGACCTTCTGTGCCGTGTTAAGTGATCCAGACTTTCTCCTGAGAATAATGAATCATTGGAGTTTTTTGATCAAGGGGTGACACGATCAGATTTGTGTTTTCAAAATGTTACAATCAGGAGTTCCCGTCCTGGCTCAGTGGTTAACGAATCCAATTAGCATTCATGAGGATGCGAGTTCCATCCCTGGCTTTGCTCAGTGGGTTAAGGATCTGGCATTGCCGTGAGCTGTGGTGTAGGTCGCAGACACGACTCGGATCCTGTGTTGCTGTGCTGTGGTGCAGGCCAGCAGCTATAGCTCTGATTCAGCCCCTAGCCTGGGAACCTCCATATGCCGTGGGTGCGGCCCTAAAAAGCAAAAAAAAAAAAAAAAAAAAAAAAAAATTCTACCCTTACATCAGTCTTTCCCTGTTTCCCCCAGCACCCTGTCCCTGGCTTCTCTGTTTCTATGAGTTCTACTTTTTTTCTTTCTAGGTTTCACTGGCAGTGTTTGTCTTTCTCTGACTTATTTCACTTAGCATAATGCCCTCCAGGTCCATCCATGTTGTTGCAAACGGCAGGATTTCCTCCTTCCTCATGGCTGAAGAGTATTTCATTGCACATATATTTGACATCTTTAGCTATTCATCCAAAGGAAGACACTTAAGTTATTTCCATATCTTGGCTATTGTGAATAATGTATCAATGAACATGGGAGTACAGAAACCTCTTTGAAAAAGTAGTCCTCAAAGTCAGAATTACAACCGTGAGTTTTCAATAGACTTTTCCATTTTTCAAGACGCCACCCCTGTCTTATTATATATATTTTTGTTGGAGCTGCCATGTGCTGCTTTAGAGGAAAATAGTTCCTGGCTTCTTATTCCTATGGTTGTATTAATTTTTTTTTCTCTTTTAGTTTCTAGTTCATAGACTTAGTCTTTGGTAGAATTTTGACCTGGAAAGAAGTTACACATTTTATAGGAAACTCTGAATAAACTGTTTTATATGGCCAGAAGCCTGGAAAATACTTCCTAGCCTCCAGAATTTCATGAGCATCTCTGGGGCTTTCCGCGACTGATGCGATGGTGTTCAGGTTTCAGTAACAGATGTGATTGATCAGTCTTCCTCAAAATAGTTGTGTTCGATGCAATTTCATTTCACTTTTTTGTGCTTGGTTTTCCCAAGTTGGGGTATGAAAGTCAGAGAAACCAGCAAGGTTTGCAAGTTGAAGTTAATAAAATATTCAACATGAACCTATGTAGTTCAGATTAATAAAATAAAAGCTGTGAGTGGGAGAGGCTAACCTCACACATCCAGAAGCTATCGTCTTATAAATCGATTTTTGGGGGGCCAGTGGATGTCTAGGTACAAGGGCCCAGACAGACGGGAAATCTGCTTTAAAAACCACTCTCCAGTGATTCACTACGGCTCTACTTTTGGTCAGACCAAGCTATTAGACTCTCCAACTCACTTCTCAAGGATACTGCGAGGATTAATAAAATGGTTTTGAATGACAGTGTATTGTAAATAAATTTTGCTTTTAAAGGATGTAGTGGAGTTCCCATGGTGGCTCAGCAGAAACAAATCTGACTAGGAACCATGAGGTTGTGGGTTCGATTCCTGGCCTTGCTCAGTGGGTTAAGGATCCGGTGTTGTTGTGAGCTGTGGTGTAGGTCTCAGACTCGGCTTGGATTTGATGTTTCTGTGGCTGTGACATAGGCCGGTGGCTACAGCTCCAATTGAACCCCTAGCCTGGGTATCTCCATATGCCCCGGGTGAGGCCCTAAAAAGACAAAATGACAAAAAATAAAAATGAAGGATGTAGTATTATTATTTTTTATTAAATTGAAGAATAATTGATTTACAATGTTGTGTTAGTTTCAGGTGTATATCAAAATGATTCCGTTATACATACATACACACCTTTTTTTTTCAGATTCTTTTCCCTTAGAGGTTATTACAAAATACTGAGTGGAGTCCCCTGTGCTATGTAGTAGGCTCTTGTTGTTAATCTTTTTCTGTAGAGATTTTTGGTTGTTTGTTGCAACTCCCAAGAGTACCAGCCTTCCTTAGGCAGGCCTCCCAAACCCAGCACATCAGTCTGCCCTGTCTGCAGTCAGATGGGCAGTACGGGAACCTGCAAGGCAACTTCAAACAGCATTCTCGAGACCAAATCGAGCCAGCTGCTCTGGTTATCGCAGATGATAACAGGTGCTCATCCTCATTAGACTGATAGGATTTCTGCCGTGGTGGATGTCCCACTTGCTGATTCACAGATGAGGTCACTCAGTCACGGTCAATTATTCAGCCACGTCCATTGGAGGACCTGGTATATAGAATGTTATGAATGTTTCTCTCTCTCTCTTTCTTTTTTTTTTGCTTTTTAGGGCCACACCTGAGGCATATGGAAGTTCCCAGGCTAGGGGTCAAATTGGAGCTGCAGTTGTCGTGACATGAACTTTTATTACGATTTTATTACTTTTCAAAAGTATACAGTAAATATTATTTTAAAGGAAAATACCAGGTCCTTCTCAGTCCTGGTATTTTCCTTTAAAATAATATTTACTGTATACTTTTTTCAGATTATAAAATGACGCATATTTACTCTGGAATATGCAGAAAATTACAAAGAAAATAAAAAACATCCATATTTCCAATGAGATGGGAGCTACTGCCACATTTTAGTTTAATTTTTCCAGTCTGTTTTTTTAGGCATACCTAGAGGTATATGCGTATTTATTTTTATGAAATTGATATCCTACCCTGATATGCTAGGATTCTACAAAGCATGCAGAACTAAACACCGTAAGCTCCTTGCTCAAAGCTTGGCATGCAAGAGTGGCTCCATAAACATTGGTTAACTGAGTAGAGAGAGAAGCCACGGTCTGTAGACTTGGCCAGGACCTAATCTTGACCACAATCTTTGCCTGCTAAACAAACATAAACTAGAAGCCGACTACTTTCCTTCAAAAAAATGTCCCCTTGCCACGAGAGCCCCAATAGTCACTTATCTCCATTTTTTTCAGGCTTACTATTTATTTCAGGAGATTTCCGTTTGATCCGGGAGCTGCGCCTACAAGAAACTTGCTGGAAGCATGGACATCCGTGAAAAATGGCCTTTGGAGGAAGGGACCTGGCTGGCTCACGCTGGAATTCCTCACTTGGCCAGCAGCAGAGGGGGTATGGCTTCCCAGATAGACGCGGTTCTCCTCAACTCCTGTGCCCAGGACATGCCCAGTTCTGTCTGTCTTTTCGAAAGCAGCCGGGTGGAGGGGAGAGGGCAGGGATTTGGGGGTCAGACAGACCTAGTTGGATCCTGAATTCTCCTCTTTGAAGCCCTGTCATTTCCTCAGCTCTAACGTGATAGCAAGAATGCCTGCGTGAAAGGGTTGGGATAAGCACCACGAGTAACAGACGCAGTCATTGGCTGAGCCCGTACCCTCACCAAGTGGGAAGTTAGTCACATACCTTTGAGCACCTCACATGTGTCAGGCACTCCGTTCTTGCCTGTCTCCGAGCTCCTCCTCGCTTCTCTTCTCTCCTCCCCACAGCCCTGCAAGGATTAAGGCTGAGGGTCGTGCAGTCACTATAGGCAGAGTGGGTCAGCTCACCTTCCTTTTGTCTGTGTCTCGGCAACTGATTAATGCAACTCAGCATTAATCGATGGGTGGGTTGTTACAGTCCTGGTGTGGAGCGTACAGGTGTCAGAACCGTAACCCTGACACAGAGCTGTGGCCCCCTGGCAGATCTAAGATTCTGCCTCATCTCCCATCCCTCAGTTCTAACGGAGATCCCCTTGGCAGTAGGAGCCGATCCATGGATGGGAGAGAAAAGGCCACTGAAGTTAAGGCACCCACGTGATGCTTTTAGTAAGGATATGCCTCCGGTTTGTTGTTCATGCTTTCACTCGGTAAACATGGAGCATCTTCTATGTGCCAAGTATTAGGAATACAAGAAAGAAAGACAGACACAGAGATCCCCAGACTACTCTCTCTACTGTAACCCATCTCTAAAACGGGGTAATATATACAGAAATAAACACATCCTGAGCTTCTGCCCTGCACCAGATGTTAGGTACATCTTCCAGCCAAGGCGACCACACACAATGGGAGGTTCCCTGAAGAGAGGCTTGATACTCTGCGAGGAAACTTGGATAAAGTCCAGCCAAGAACCAATAGCTTTTCTCTCCTGCACCTTGTTGCACTGCCAACCTAGCCACTTTTTAGAGGGTCTCACAGCCCGTGGAATAAAATTGAACCTCCTCAGCTCAACACACAGCCTTCCTTTCCCGTTCTGACCTCTGCTCATTGTTAAAAACAGACCCCTTCCTCATCACTGTATCGACTTCCTTCTGGATCCTTGACTGTATCACGCTCTCACACACCCGTGAGCCTTTGCACCAGCTATCGTTAACTATGTGCCTTCTACTTGGCCAGCTCCTGCTCCTGTCTGAAGCTCCAGCTGAAGTCAGCTATTCTGGGATCGCTCCCTGCCACCTGCCCACCCCCACCTTGGTCTGAAAGAGGGGTCCTTCCCCAGCCCTGCCGTAGAACTTGCAGTTCCCTGTGTCACAGAGCTGCCACACTGCACTGTCATTTTATCTATATCCTAAACAGCTCGTGAGCTTCTTGGGGGCAGGCGTCTTGTCTTATTCACGTTTGCATCCCTTTCACAAGTAGCCTGGCAAATCCTTGATGGGCAATTGGTGGCTGACTTGTTGGGTGGCTTGATGAATGAATGGATGACGGCTAGGACCACATGCTTTGCATATTTCTGCTTTCACGGAGAACCTCTGCTGACTGTGGCCACCCAACCGGTTGCACCAAGACTTCTGGCACCATCACTTCCCTTACTTTCAGCACACCTATAACCTTTTATTCGGTGACCCCAGGCTTGGTCACCAAAGCAGGAGTGCAGAGGAGAGAATTAAGTAGCTATGGTTTATCTGCTGGTGCTTTTTGTAACCTAGGCAACAGAACCATCCACCATAGAATTTTAAATGAAAAGAAGCCTTAGGGATTGCTATGGCAAAGCGGTGGCTAGAAGCTGCCTCTTCGGACCAGCTCCAAGCACTACCAGCACACCTCCTTGAGCTCACCGAGGCATGAACCTACAGTCTTTGGGGCTACAGCTGGCTCATAGGAAGGGGAACCAGACCTGTGTCTAGACTTGCCTAATGGGGAGCCTACTCTTGGGTAAGTGATGAGCTTCTGGGGGCTGAAGGAAAAGCTTAGCCTGGGCTGGCAACAGATACCATGATATCTGGCCCCAATTCAGACAATCAGTCCGTGACGACAGAAGTGTCAATGACAGTATAGCTGTGTTGCTGTATGTGGGTGAGGTTCCGTCACAAGGAATCAGTGTGGCTGAAATGTGAAAGTCCTTGTGAGCAGCTGGTGTGAGGGGGGCTGTCAGAGGCCTGGGCTGGGGTTCCGGGAAGGGCACAGGACCTAAGAGGAGTAGGTAAGGAGGGAAAATGGGAACATGGTGGAATGTTGAAATGAAGAAACTCGCTCTCAGAAACAAAGAGGGAGCCCCATTCCGCCAGACCCAGGCCAGAAATGAATGAATTACAACAAAAATTTGGAAGCATTTATTAGGTAGATACATTACATGGAACATTATTCTAAGGCTTTTCTGTATAGATACAGATGCTCATCATTCAGTCTCACAGCAACCTTATCCTCCACTTCATTTTATTTTATTATTTTATTTATTTTATTGCTTTTTAGGGCCACACCCACTGCAGATGGAGGTTCCCAGGCTAGGGGTCCAATCGGAGCTGTAGCCACCGGCCTTCGCCACAGCCACAGCAACGCCGGATCTGAGCCGTGTCTGCGACCCACACCACAGCTCACGGCAGTGTAGGATCCTTAACCCACCGAGCGAGGCCAGGGATCAAACCCACATCCTCAAGGATCCTAGTCAGGTTTGTTAACCACCGAGCCACGACAGGAACTCCCTTAGTCTCCTTTTATGAGTGAAAAAAACTAAACCTGAAGAGGCTGAGAAACTTGCTCAAGGTCAGTGGCAGAGGTGGGATTTGAAACGAGGTCTGCCTAACACCAAGCCCGCCAGGCTGCTGCCCCACAATTTACCCTCCAACACTCCCTACTCTGCCTTCTCAGTTAAAGGCTCCGGTGGCCCAGTTCTGGATTTTTATTATTATTATTATTATTGTTATTATTACTGCTTATTTCATTGGCACAGTAGAAAAGAGCACTAGCTCGGAGCAGGGCCAGAAAACCAACAGTACTGTCGCAATGTGTGGATGGTCTTCCAGTGCCTTGATACACCTGCTTCGAAGCATCTTTCCTCCACTCCCTGGCCCATGTCCTTCTTCTCCAGCACTGGCTGGTCCCAGCCACTCCATCTCAGAGGCCCCCTGGAGGTAACGGGCCTTACATTTCTAGTGAGGAACCAGGAAAAGTCCTGGAAGTATCTGGGTCTTGAAGTTTTTATTTTTGGCTTCACAGAGTCCTCTGGGAACTGAATTATCTGCCAGGGAGGCTCAGTCATTCTGGTGAGTCACCGGCCTTGAGGCAGGGCCAGATCCAGGCAACATCTGTCTTTGTGTTATCCTCAGCTCATCTCATCACGAGGGTGGGTCAGCCTCCAGGGAGCCGGCTAGGGAGGACCCAGGATGCCTGGGGGTGATACAGAGTTTCTGCCGGAAAGTCCCTCTGCCACTTCTTAAATACACTGGAGGACCTGGGCCAGTGGTTTTGCAAACTGATTTTAAAGGCCTGGAACACATTTTCCAAATGAAATCATATGCAGCACCTGACACACAAAGCGGAAGGGGGCCGGAGCCCCGTTTCTGATTGGGCAGTGTCAGCTCATCCAGCTGCTCATTTCATTTGCCAGCTGCCACATCAGACATGTGGGGACTTGACGCAGGGGGCCCCCACAGGCTTTCTGCATGAATCTGTAAAACACTTCTACTTCCTGTGACAGATGTGCTCGCTCAGCTGTTTGGGCATCCGGCTGCCATTCACTCTTCCCAGGGGACCCAACCTGCTTAAGCTCCTCATTAGGGGAGAGGCAGGAAGTGTGGGCAACAGAACTTGACAGGAGGGGCCAGGTGCTCCTGGAGACCCAGTGTTGCTGTTCTTATTCTGATTATAAAAATGGGAAGGATTGGATTTCCCTCCGGGTGCCTCTTAAGGCCTGGGAGAGTTTGAACACGTCAGGAAGGAAGGAAGGAAATTTTTCTGAGAGTGATCTGGGTGCCAAGCAGTGCTATGAACATTAGTTCTTTTTATCCAAATCCTCATTGAAATCTCTTCAAGTAGTTATTATTATCTCCATCTTGCAGATGAGGAAACTGAGGCTTGGGAAGGCACGATACCTAAGCCAAGTTCATGTAGCGAATGCCTGCAGAGTTCACATTCCTACTCCAGTCTTGATTCACCAGAGCTCTGCTCTGTGCATTTCACGTCTCTGTCACTTTCGAAGGACAGCTCCAGCTTTCTGTGATGCTTGATCTTTTGTGTCTATTTCTCTTGCAAGTAATGTGGCAAAAAGACGAGTCACACAATGGAATCTGTTGTCCATGGTCTCCTACTGGCCTTTGTTTTAGTAAATTTCCTAAAGGTCTTTTCATTTTACAGAGGAGACCACAGGCTAGGCAGCTTTGGAGACCTAGCAAAGATTAGTGGCAAAACTCAGGTCTCTGCTTCTCCCTCCAGCACCTACACTATGCTGACTGCTAAGGCCACAGCTTCTTGGAAAAGCCATTTTGATGTGACAGAGAGGCTCTGGTATAGCCCAGCTGGTCTGTGTTTTTTCAGGCCTCTGTCCAGGCTGCTGGGGTCAAAAGTGAGAGATCAGAATGGTCTCTGCGCCTCAGCAGAAACTCATCTGCATCCTAGGGATTTCTCTTTTAATGGTTTAGTCATAGATGTCAGTGACAGCAAATGCTTTTGCCCTTAATCTTAACAGAGGGTATTTTGTATGATTTCACTCAATAGATCCAACTGAGTGTGAGCTGGAAGCGTATGATTTTCCTCTGCAGGGTCTTTTTCTTTGTGTATTTTTGGAATGCTTCTTTATTCTGATTCATGGCCACATACACCTTCTAGTTTCTTCTTGACTCAGCCAGGGTTTACTTCCTTTGATATGATGCTGAGTGAGAAGTCTTTTAAATCTTCATCTCTATTCCATAGCTGGTAACAGGAATCTGGGGTGGGAGGCTGGGGATGGACGGATCCAAGTTATTTAGACATTTCATAAAACACCTTGCTTTTGTGAATAGTGTCTGTTGCGCTGGTTATTTGAATTTTTCAGAGAACATGTTTAACGTTTTTAACACAGTGGATCCTCGGCTTCCTGTCAGACTTAATATCATATCATTTCTTGGTTGGTATTGTTTCGGCTAAGAATAATCATTTTTTTCAGATGACATATCGTGAACTACTCTCCCGTAGAGCTCATTTATGTCTTCTGGAAGTTATCAAATACTTAAAGCAGTTATCTTAGGCTTGATTTTCATTTAAGGGAAACAAAGCAGCTGTTTTCTTTCTTCCTTTCATTAAGGATTATTATTTTCTTTTTAAAGTGGGGTTGTACCAAAGAAAAGACTATTAAACCCTAAGAGAAGGAAAGCTGTCCTTTGGGCCAGTTCTCTAATGCTGCGACCAATTAAGTGCAAGATGCTCTTTGATGAACCCATATGGGTATATGGGTGGATGCATATATTTCTTGCCGTCCTCTGTTGGCTTGTCCTAAGAAGATGCCATAAGAAGCAGGATAACAGAGAGAGTTGGCCCTGCTCAGGCAGTCAGGGCCTTGCTTTTCCCTCCTGAATTAGCCCTGCTCATGCTCCTCGGGGGAAGTGGGGGAGAAGAGGCGAGCACTGCTTCTCCCCTGCTCTGCTGTTAAGCAGCAGAAAGACAGAAGGCTGCCTGCAGAGAGGATGAGCACAGGGCAACAGCAAGAAGGAGAGGGAGGCAGAGGGAGGGCTTAGCCTATTTCTTTCTGTCTTTCATGCTTGAAATCAGTGACCTCCCAAGGGTTGGGGTAGGGAGAGCTGTGCACAGATCCTAGTGGCCTCTGGCTACTATTCTAACTTGTTATGGGCTTTGGGCATCTTTTTCTTGCAAAGGGAAGAGACAACACACGTTACCTGAAAAAAAGCTTCTCCCCATGTGGCCTTTGGCCCTCTCCCGTCTCTTGGGGGAAGAGGCCATATCTGTGAGAGACTCCATCTCTTTTTCTCCAAGACGAAGGGGTTGTGTAGCCCCAAGAGGCCCCCGGAGTCCAAGCAGCCTACCTAGGCAGGCATTCTCTGTGATCTTTCCTCAAAGAACAACCTGCAGTCAAGGCAGGCCCTGCCACTGCTGCAGCAGACGCCAGTCAGGGGCTGATGGTGTCACCAGACTCCCATGGGGCAAGGTCCTGGCCCCCACAATCACAGCCCAGGCACAAAAGTGGGATATCAGTGATGGGTGTGATGCTAAGAACACCTCTTCTAGCCACCCCATGAGCACCTGGGATGTGCTTTTAGCTCTCAAAATGGATCTAAGAACTCCTTTGATCTTAGAGTTATACATCCCACGTTGCTTATGACCATTCTTTATTTACGGAAGGATGAGGTCTGATTAAGTGAGTTGTCCAGCTAACTGAAGTATAACCCTTTAAGTGCCTCAATTTTGCTGCAGATTTTTACTGTTTACTAAGAATTGAGAAAACCCTTTTAAAATACACCTTCTTGCCCCACTAAACAGAAAACAATCACACCTGAGCTGATGATTGGGGTTGGACCAAAATTTCATTGAGAAGCATATTGTCTTTAATTTGGAAGTCATAGTACGGATCCAGCCTGCTTAAGCAATTTACATGCATATGTTTGAATAGGCCTAAAAGGCCATCTCTACCGGGACACACAGGAAGCTGTGGATGGCGTTGCAGTCTGGGGACGAGACTGGGATAGGATGAGAAAGGGCCCCCCTGTGGTTCAGTTTATACGCATCGGTTCTAAACATTTCTTCCGTCACTTTGAATATATATTATTTGCTTACGTAATAAAAATTAGTGAAAAGCATTTAGAATTATATATAATATATTCCATAAAATTATTAGTATTGATTAATAACCTATTATTAACTCTATATGAGGACATTTTAAAGCAAGGGGTGGGTTCCCATGGGTAACAGCAAGAGTGGATAATAGGGATCAGCGTTTTGTGGACTCTGTTTCTACGGAAAACCAGTGTCCCCAAAATAGTTCACCCTGGGCTCCAGAAATATTTCTTCCTTGCTGCTTTCTTCCCACATGTCCTTTGTAATGGATGCTGCCTGGAAATAAGATCAGAGACCCCTTCCCTGTGTTCAGGGGCCGTGGCAGCAGGAAGACCACTCTCATCCTAGGACAGTGGTCCAGCAAGCCGAAGCCTTCTCTGTGGGGCAGGGGTGGGGGACCATTTTGCATTTTTCCATGGTAAATTCCCCATAAATCCTGTTTGATTAACAGGAAACATTAGGGCTTTCTCTGCTCTGCTTCCTAAAAATAGAAAATCTGAATCATGGGAGTTCCATCATGGCTCAGTGGAAACAAATCCGATTAGCATGCATGAGTACTCAGGTTCGATTCCTGGCCTTGCTCAGCGGGTTAAGGATCTGGCATTGCTGTGTCGCGGACACAGCTTGGATCTGGTGTTGCTGTGACTGTGGTGGAGGCCAGCAGCTGCAGCTACAGCCCCAATTCAACCTCTAGCCTGGGAACCGCCATATGCCGAGGGTGTGGCCCTAAAAAGACCCCCCCCCAAAAAAAAAGAAAAGAAAATTGGACTCACGTATTTTAGAAAAAACTGTCAACAACAAATATTGAAACAAGACAAATATTTTCTTATTAATCTTCGGTTGATTAAGAAGATTAAAGCGCTGCAAGGAACGTTCTTGGTTCATACATCATCCATCTGTAGGAACAAACTAAAGTCCATTGTGAGAGAGAACAGGTTGGCAGACTCTAGAACCGAATCACCTGGTAGAATATTTATAACAGTCTTCCTAGAGGAATGCCAGGTCCCAGCTTCACATAAAAAACTTTTTTTTTTTTTTTTCGGCTATGCCTGCAGCCTGTGGATGTTCCTGGGCCACAGGATACATAACCAACTTTCAAGCCAGCTCTTAGAAAGCAAACTGAAAATGGGACAATTGTACATTGCCTTTAATTTGATGCATAATCTGCGCTTAGTGATTTTTTTCAGTAACTCAAGCGGTTAAAGGACAGAAGAGCCCATTTTCTCAGCTGTAAAGGAGCACACCATCTAATAATAGTTAACACTTACTTGATTTTCACAGTGTAATAGTCTGTTTCCTACAGCTCTAAATGTTTCAGTTTATTGCACTCTCGCCACTCCCTTATGAGTTAGGTATGACGATTATCTCCATTTCCATAGAAAACTAAGGGGGAATTATACTAGTTCATAGTGGAGCTGGTATTAGAACCAAGGTCCTGCCTAGCCCTAAGCACTCTGTAGACTGTCTTTCTTGGAACATAGAGGCCAGTTGCCTCCCAAGATGATGAGAAATGGAGAACACTGGTCTTGCAGAGAGCTCAGCTGAGCTCACCCACGCATGGGATCAGGAGGTCAAAAATCTCCTATTCAGACCAAGAAATGACCATTGGTCAAAGCCAGTTTTGACCTTGACAAGAGCTACTTTGGAAGACTGATGAGCTAAAAGCCTGTTTGCCTATAAAAGCAAAAGAAAGACTTGGGTACAATGAATATAAAAAATTCTTTGCTGAATTTTGTTGTAAACTAAAGCTGAGACTTGAGACTGGTAATTGGAGAGAGAGGTGGAGTCAGGAAGAATTTTTTTTTAAAGATAGAAACATAGTAGTGTGTTTGCATACTCTGTTCTGGAATGATCTAGAACAGAGGAAAACATTAATTTAGGTAATAAGGGAAAAAGCCATGTGAGAGGGCACAAGATTTGATCCACAAGGGAGGAGTTGGCTTTAGGTGAAGAACAGACATTTTATCTCCAGTAACAGGAGAGCAGGAGAATAAATAAACCTGGCACCTGTAGAGTGATTGCTGGACTGCGCTAATGTCCACTTGAGGTCAGTGGTTACAAATTGAAAGCAGGAGCAGTCAGCACGATGGTTTGCTTCTCCAGTCATGTTTAACTGGGTGCTGGCAGAGAGAAAATGAAGAATTAGATTTTCCCAGGGTTACAGTTTTTCCGAGTACTTAAGAGAGAGAGAAAGAGAAAGAGATGGATTTGAAGGTGTATATAAAAGAGAAATGGTGATAATAAACCTAGAAACTAAGATGGTTAAAGGAAGAAGGAAGGTTCAGAGTAGGGAACAGAGAAAAGGTCATGTGATAAGTAGTAGGCTGTAGGAGCTGCTGGCATCCAGGAGACCTTGGGTTAGGATAACAAAGAATAAGTTGGAAAGGTAAGAGGCGGCGATTGGAGACTGGGATGCTTGGTACTGAGATTACAGATGACGTCCCTCTGAGAGCAGGGAGCGGGGATAGTTGAAGGTCCAGGAAGGGAGAGGATGTGAAAGAGCTGAGAGATAAGACTTTGAAAAGAATACATTCAGTAGATTCAGAAATAAAATTATCAAGGGAATGATGTTGGGGAGCATGACAGTGATCCAGATGCTAATATCTTCAAGGGACCAGGAGGACTAACACAGAGGTCTACAGATGGTTGCAGTGAGCAGGGGTGCTGAGCAAGGTAGTTGGGTATTTCCAAGGAGAGCCAGGGTTCCATCAGAGTAAGAAACTGGAAGAAACACTCAGAGAAGAGGCTGAGGATCGTGATGAAGCATGAATTCCTGAGGGCAAATGGAAGCTTCTGGGAGGCAGGAGGGGATAGACTGATGCATGCAAACATTCGTCCGAGCACATTCACTTCTTGGATTTGAGAGCTCAGATTGTCAGGAGCGGGGACAAAAGAAGAGGATAGAGAGAGAAGCTAGGCAGCCTGAGAATGGCTACTTCAATAGGGAAGGACAGCCTCAGCCTGGTCTTCATTTCTCCGTGAGCATTTTGGCTAAAGTGGCTTCTTTCTGTCCTCTATGGTAATTCGTAAACCAAAAAGCTGAAGGTGGAAAACCCAGAGATGGCTGAGTGTTTACAGAATGAGGGCACCTTGGCACAGATCCTGGGGGCCCTCAGGCTGCTGCAGCTGGTGATCTGGTCAGTCTGAGACCAGGGAAGCCTCCCAGGGCTTTGCCCAGACTGTTGACTCTCTGGCTAATCAGTCTCCAAGGACAGGGATAGAGAAGAGACAACCATTTTCCATGTTTGCTCCTTCCTTCCCCTGGCCTCCTCCCAGCATCTCTCTAGAGCACGTTCCCAAAGCCCAGGGCCCTCCCAGGTGAGCAGTCGGTCAGCCCTGGTGGAAGACACCTAATGCATCTGCCCAAGTTATTCAGGTCACTGACCCAGAGAGGCAGATTTCCGCGATCTGACGTGAATTTCTTTAGGATCTACAACTTGAATTTTCAGACCCTATCTTCTGTTTCTACATTTTGTATTTGAAATCGCTCAATTCTTTTTATAATAGAAAGAGCACAACTCTGTTCCACACCCCCCACCCTCTTCACCTTCCCGCGCGCACGCACACGGGTACACACACACACACACACACGCACACACGCAAACACAGAGCACAGCACAGTCATCCATAAGTTGCTTAACTTCCGAGTCTCGGTTTCCCTACCTGTGACATGGATATATATTTATGACCTTCCCTGCTCGAACCACGTGGTCTCTTAAGAGGTGGAAATATTGTTGGAGTGGAGTTAGAATTTGGGTTCAAAAAACAAGGAGAGGAAGCGCTTCCTCCCTTGCGGCAAGAAATAGGCAAGCTCTGAAAATTCGGCATCTCTCATGAAAAGCACAGAAAAAAAAAAAAAAACACGATTTCCCGTGTCGAACAGATATAATACCGAAAAATGCAGGAATCGTTTTAAAATTGGTTATGCTCTAACTTGTAATAAATGATCAAAGGCGGTGGTGGGGGTGGGGACGACACCTTCCAAACCCGAGTTGGGAGGCAGCGCGCGCGACGCTGCCGGCCGTGACGGCTGCGGTCGCCTAGCAACGGGCGGCGGGGTTGCGCGCGGGGCGCTCTGCGGGGTGGGCGCGGGGAGCTCGCTGCTGCTGCTGCCGCAGCTGCCGCGCGCCCTCAGGCCTCCCGGACCCGCTTGGAAACTTTGGGGCTTCTGGGCGCCGGGGCAGCAGCACTATGCTCCGGAGACGTTGCGATGCGCTACTCAGGATGAGGGCTGAAGGCTGAGGATGAGGTCGCCGCCCAGCGCTCCCGGCCAGGGGATCGGCCGGGTCTCACCCACAGAAAGTTGGCGCATTTCTGCCAGCGCCCAGGAGACTCTCAGTCCCTGTGCCGAATTGCCGCCCGCTTCCCCCAGCCAAGTTTTTTTTGACAGTAATCTTACCCCCGGCGGAGCGGGCGTCCGGAACCCCGTGTGGCGCCGAGTTCACGAATCCTGGCCTCTGGGAGAGAGAAACCCGCGCTTTTCTAAGGGACGTGCGCAGTAACTGATGCTTAATCGATTCGCCCTGAGTGGTTGTGATTCTATTTTTGTTTTGTGCTTTTCTTCTTCCTCCAGACAGTGAGTTTGTGGAAGCCCTTCCTGCGCCCTACGGCCCGGAGGAGTTAGGTAAGTCTGCAGCTTTTGCCTTTTCCTCTCGGCGGTTCTAGGGGTAGGGGGGCTAAGGCCGGGTCAGGGAAAAGGCCAGGGGACACTTCCCTGGATGCGTGTTCCCTTCGCAGTGAGACCTGGCCATTTCCTGGCGCGTGTGCTCTGGGTGTGTCGGGGCAAGTGTCAGCTTTTCCGTGTGTGTGTGTGTGTGCGCGCGCGCGCGCGCGCACGCGCGTGTCCGGGGGTCTGTGTTGCTGCTCTGAGGAGCGAGGCACAGCAAACTTCAGATCTGGGGCCCCTGTGAGCAGCGGGGACGCGTCCTGCCTGGAAGGACCCCTGCGGGGGCTGGCTCTGCCTAGCCAGTTCCTGGCACAAGAAGGACATCGTGTGGCTTAGTCCGTAACCGGAATTGAATGGAGTCCTGGGCCAAAAAAAAAAAAAAAAGTCCAGTAATTAACATTTCAGGACCTAGGAACAGGGTTCTTCCCAGATTTCAGCTTCAGGTGTCTGGCAATAGGGCATTTCATCCTAGCATGGCTGTCGTTCTAAGTGCTGATTTGTGGCAGGTGAATGGCACACTCTGGTCAGACACAGGCTTGCTTGTGCCGAGAGGAGGAAATACGCATTGTCAGGATCCCTCTAAGTCTTCCTGCCACCCATTCTCACTTGGTGGCTTCGTGGTTGGTGGTTTTTGTTTTTTTTTTTTCTCACTCTCGGGGTTTAGTTAAGCTGCTAACAATCTGGGCTGTCAAGTCTGTCCTTGCTCTTCTTTTATCACCAGCTTGAACATCTTGTCTGCCTTCCATGAAATGACAGCTGTTTAAAAATCTTTATCCACAGTAAGGCTCTCAGCCTTGGGTACCTTGTGTCTGGTCAACCCCCTCCTCCTGGGCTGTATGTCCTCAGCAGGTCCTGTGGCACCTGAAGCGCAATTCCACTGCAGCACCGACTTCTATCCATTTCTAGAAGCCAGGCACTCAAAACAGGTCTGGTGGAACAAGGATGGCCCTTCTGAGGCAGGGAAGAGGACCTTGTTTTATTCAGATGTGTTTCTGACCAGCTGTGAGGCAATCGCATCTCTGGAAACGGCATCATAAATTAAATGCATGAGCAAAACTAGCTTTTAAAGGTACGCTAGGGTGAGCCCTTTTATGAAATGAAAACGACAGCTAAACCGTAGCTTTGCATGAAGTGACTTATTAAGAGGGCCAGTTCTTGGTGATCTGCTCCATGCGTGTTCAATTGTGCATTAATGACAGTGGCATTGGCGCTCGGAGGTGTGACAGAAGCTGTCTGGTCCTCTTGAATTATAGACAAAGCATAAGCCGTGGCAGAATGAGCATTCCTTGCCCTGAGAAACCACCCGTGTAACTACCTAATTGTTTGCATTCGCACAATGATTTCTGACCCAGAAAAGCCCAGGTGACTGAGCTTCCTATTCCATCTCTGCCCCAGGGACGGACAGACCAGACGGCCCAGCTGGGCTCTGATCAGTAGGGGGAGCCCTGTAGACTAGCAGTAGAAAATCAAAAAGCAACCTTTTTTTTTTCTTTTTCTCTGCCCGCTTCTCGTGAGAAGGTGAGAGTGTTATAGGAATCACGGGTTTCCCTCCTGGGCTCTGGGATGACAGGATGATTGAGACTATAAAATGCAAGTCAGACTTTGAGACCAGGGTTCTCGCTGCTTCAGTTTCCTTAGTAAGAGATATTAACCGGTCTGGTTTCTCCTCTTTGAAAAGCTGGGGTTGTGCCAAGTGACCTCTAAGGTGTCATCCAGTGCCCACTTCCTGAGACCCTAAGTCAAAGGAGGCCCGTAGCTACTGGATGTTTATTATTATCCCTACACCGTGCAGTTTGGGTGCGTGGGGTCTGCAAAGGGTAATTATCTTTCTGATAGAGCCGCTCACCTGATGCGACCTCATTGTTTCCAGGCTATTCAGGTCAAAGAGGGAGCTGACATTTCTCCCTTGGAAAGAATCTTGATACTTTTGGGTGCTTTTCTTAGACACACAGAAGGAATGATGTCTCCTGCCGTGGTTGATGAGCTTGTCAAGCAGCCGTGCTTTCCAGAGCACAGAAGAGCATAGATTCACTCCCTGGCCAGGATGTGAGGGACCTGGAGGACAAGTGGAGGGAGGTCCTAAAAACTTAGTTTGAATAGACCCTGCACTTACTTGTGACCTTGAGCCTCAGCTATGTCTCAACCTAACTGGAGACTCTGCATGGCTGTTGTAATTGGCGTATGTAAGATTCTAGCCCCACAGGTTGTATGTGCGATATTCAGGAAGTGCTGTTGCCGTTATTTTATTATTACTCACTTGAAAGATGCTGGTTTCCTGTCCACGAAGGATGGACTGGCTCTCATCAATGGCCCCAACCTATTAACGAAAACCATTTTTATTTCTAGCATTTTTTTCTGCAGCTTACCTAGTCTCCAGACGCAGAGGCTCAGGAATGGCGATCAGGTTGGTTTGAATTATTTAGTGATTTGTTCTTGGAGGAGCCAGCGAAATGGTGTTCCGCCTGGGGTCCTTGTCCAATCCCTACTTCCTCGCTGTGTGATGGGGAGTCTCTTTCACCTCCAGGTTTTCATGCAAGTCTCCAAATGAGCTACTGCTAGTTCCCTGGGCGGGGGACGGGGATTTATTCTCAGTGTTGCCGTAAGATCCTGTAATGACATCAAGTGACCAAAAAAGCAGCTTTTGAAAAGGCAGTGGAGACAGGACTCTGTCTCTAGGTGAATGCCGTGTTGAAGGTGTCCTCTGATGCAGAGTCCAGAAATATGCTCCCTCCCCTGTGATGGTACCATTTTCTAGAGGTAAAGCCCACACCTCTCCAGGGTCTTTCCGCAGTCCCACCCATAGGTGGAAGTGACGGCCATCTGAAGGGGTAAGAAGAAATGCATGGAGAGTTGGGATGAACCCAGGCGTGACCGTGCCTGCCTCTGTTTAAGAACCTTTATCAGCTTCCCACCCACCATCTGGAGGATAGACACTGGGTTCGCCGTAGAAGGACCTCCACGACTGGCATCACCCCCACCCACCATAACCTTCTGATGACATTGAACTATAGGGCAGTCCTTTCAATTCAATTCTGTTCCCTTTGCCTGCCCCATCCTCCTCCCCCTTCTCTCCTCCTTCCCTGGCTGCCTCCTACCCCTCCCTTAACACTAAGCCCACGTGTCATGTGCTGCCAGCGGTCCTCGACCCTGCGCATTAGAGTCAGGGGAGTTATTAAAAGTCCTGAGACCAAGTCCAGACCCTGAACAATTACATTAGAATCCCCGCAGTGTGGACCCAAGCACTGGCGTTTGTATCAGTGTGTGTTTTAGAAACTGGAACTCGGAGTTCCCGCCATGGCTCAGCGGAAATCATATCTGACTAGTATCCACGAGGATGCAGGTTCGACCCCTGGCCCCACTCGGTGGGTTAAGGGTCTGGTGTTGCTGTGAACTGTGGTGTGGGTCACAGACGTGGCTCGGATCTGGTGTTGCTGTGGCTATGGAGGAGGCTGGCAGCTGTAGCTCCGATTCAACTCCCAGCCTGGGAACCTCCATATGCCGAGGGTTCCTCCCTAAAAAGACAAAGAAAGAAAGAAAGAAAGAAAGAAAGAAAGAAAGAAAGAAAGAAAGAAAGAAACTGGATCTCAAGTGACTCCAATGTGGAGCCAAGGTTGTGAGGTACCATGTAGGTTGTGGCCTCCTCATTCTAATTTGTAAATCTAGCCCCCAGCCCAGGACCTGGCCCATGTGAAGTCTTCAGCAAATGCAAATTGAATGAGTTTCAGAGGGTCACCATGGAAATACTTTGTCTTCTCATAGTTATTATATTCCTAAGATTGGCCTCTCTGCACGTCATAACAGCGCCTTGGGGCACTTGAGTCCTTTGACCTTTGACCTATCTCTCTCTCTCTCTCTCTCTCTCCTTTTTTTCATTCCTTAGGCTTAGGCAGTTATTTTCTTTCTTAAAAAACTGAAGTTTTAAAACCGCCTTTTACCATGAAAATAGCACATGCTTACTTTAGAAAATTTGGACCTCAGAAAGGATGGGGGAAGAGTCCACTCTCTCACCAGCCAGAAGCACACGGGTCCTTTTCCTGATTTGCTGCCCTTCGGGGTCGCCTGACCCTCTGACATGCCTCGGTGAGGCTCCCTGTGAACTTTCCTGGGTCCCAGAGGGACTGCTCATGAGAACAGCATTCCTGGGAATGACCAGGGTTAGAGCCCTCAGGGCCAGCGTACCATGAGAAAGGATTTTCTTGTGCTATTCTTGCCTTCCTCATTCCAGGCGGGATGTAGGGGCTTTATTAAAATAAATGATAACATTTGCATAACTTCTTTAAAACAGTAACATCAATGTTTGCCAGCGCACACCCTTGCCCTCCTAAAATATGAGCTGAGATTGCATTGCTGGGTAATAATATTTAGGTCTGTCAGAGCACGGCAGCTGCTGAGTATAAAATTAGTCAGGTGAAGCTAACTGGCGTGACAAACAAACCCAAATGCCACTGGCTTGATGCGATAAAGACAGCGAAGACATTGTTCCTTGTGTGTGTTGTAGTCTAGCATTGAGCTGGCGGAGGGCTGTGCTCCGTGTGGCCCTCAAGAGCCCCAGGCTTCTTCCCTGCCTTGGGGAGCGTCAGGTTCCTTCCCCGGATCCTTGGCATGCATTTGGCAGACAAGTGAATAAGGTGAGCAAGACGGAGGTAGGCTCACCGATGGTGGTCTCAGCCCAGAGGTATATGCTCCCCTTCCCCCCATTCCCAAAGTGGGAGCTCGTCCCATAGCCTTGCCCGGATGGAAGGAAACTGGGAAATGGAGTCTAATGTTGTTTCAGGAAGAAGAGGAGCTCACTTTCATTGGGGATCATTAGCTGTCCCTATCGGCACATGTCTCTTATCGCTCTAGTGACTGAACTACATCTTGGCTGTGTAGCAACTTGGTCTTTGAATTGTTTAGGATACTGGTTTGGCTGCTGCAACAGAGGCTGAAATGGCAGTGACTGGAACAAGAAACAAGTTAAATTCTCTTTCACTTAAGCACAAGCAGTCCAGTGCTGAAACGGTGGCTTCATCATCCTCCGATGTCCTCAAATATAGCTTCCACGCAGTGGTCTAAGGGGGCTGCTGCAGATCCGACCATCACATCCACATCCCAGTCCATAGGAAAGAAAGAAGGAAAGTGGAGGGCATAACCTGAAAGCTGCACACATTATTTCACTTATATTCGTTTAGCCCGAATTTTAATCAGATGACTATATGTGCTTCTGAGAAGGCTGGGAAATCTGGGTGGGAGTAAAGTGGATCTATTACTGGAAGAATGATTGGTTAGGATTCAGCAGAAAAGAAGGGCTGGATAGCTAATAATCTTTTCAACAAGTTCTGGGAAGTATGTCTTAGTGCTTCAGGTCATGGACTTGGAGTCACATTGTGTGGGTTTGAATTTTGTTCCACGTCTTATTCGCTTTATGACCTTGGGCAAGTTAGTTAATCCAGATCTCTGTTTCCTAATCTATACAATCATGTGGCACCTCTTTCAGACCCACTCACCATCCTTCACCACCCTGCTCTGTGCATTGGAAAACTTACCTTTTGGGGTGTAGCTTCTGGCTTCCAGTTGGCTTTGGCTTTGGGAGTTACTGGCAGGATGTGGGAGGGTGGAGACCAAGAAATGTCAAGGTGCTTAGTCCCCTCCCATCGGGGACGGTGCAGCTGGATTAGTCTAGGCTACCGCCCCCTCTCTTATAGCATCAGATCGTCCTGGATTCTGGAATTTCCTCTTCTGACTGACAGTGGTGGCAGCTCTCCCAGGGGGCTCCTCCATCACCTGTTTCCTCAACCCTGCCAATCGTACTGTCATAGCAGTCCCTTCATCAGACTCTCTTCAGTCACTTTTTGGGGACACACCATCCATTTCCTGTTAGGACCCAAACTGAGATGATGGGATAATAACAGTCCTGGCCTCAGATCTTGGTGGTGAGGAGCAAATGGGTTTTATTTAGTTTATTTTAAAAAATTTATTTATTTACTTTTCATTTTTGAATGCCTAAACAAACCTGTGGCATGAGGGCTAGAGGTCTAATCAGATCTGCAGCTGCCAGCCTGCTCCACAGCCACACCAGATCTGAGTCGCGTCTGCGACCTACAGCACGGCTCACGGCAATGCCGGATCCTTAACCCACTGAGCGAGGCCGGGGATCGAACCCATGTCCTCATGGATACCAGTTGGGTTCTTAACCTGCAGAGCCACAATGAGAAGTGTGTGCAAATGGGTTTTAGAAGGAACACTTGAGTGTAGTTACCATCTATTAGATGTTTGCTATGCTCCATGTCCCTAGGTGAATGCCCTGAATCCTTTTAGTCAAACCTGAAAGACCTGACTTTTGACGTATAAATTAAAGAGTTCCCTCTGTGGCACAAGGGGATGAAGAGTGTCTTGGGAGCCCTGGGATGTAGGTTCACTGCCACAGCTGTGGCTTAAGTTGCAACTGTGGCTTGTATCTGATCCCTGGCCAGAGAGCTCCATATGCCATGGGGCAGCCAAAATAATAATAAAAAAAAGGTTAAATAATATGGCCATTCATCTCCTTTTCCACCGTTCCGTGTTAGGAGGATGCAACAAATTCAAGAGCAGTGAACAAATCTGTTCCTGCATCCAGAGCTTCTTCCCCCTCATTATATGGGGATGAACAAGGAGGGGAGTCCCAGGCCTTTTTATCAGTCACCAGCTCTGTGCTGTGCACTTTGCGTGTGTAAACAGTCTATTCGGCTTCTCCGGTTGGAGTTTAAATCATGTCACCAACACTGATCGCCCGAAATGTAATGATTTCCAAGGATTTGCCTGCTCATATTACTAACAAATCAAGTCCTTCTCTAAGGCTGCCCTCCAATTTTAGGTCCAAGAATTCTCAGGGGTGCTTGTTCACATCCTCAGAGTCCGCTCTGGCTGCTCCAGCCTTTTGCCAGGGGGGCTGGAATCCAGATCCACATTGTTCTTCCTTTTTTTTTTTTGTCTTTTTTTGCTTTATCTAGGGCCCGTACCCGCGGCATATGGAGGTTCCCAGGCTAGGGGTCTAACAGGAGCTGTAGCCGTCGGCCTTCACCACAGCCACAGCAACGCGGGATCCGAGCCGCGTCTGCAACCTACATCACAACTCACGGCAACGCCGGATCCTTAACCCACTGAGCAAGGCCAGGGATCGAACCCGCAACCTCATGGTTCTTAGTCGAATTCGTTAACCACTGAGCCGCAACGGGAACTCCCTGATCCACATTCTTTTTTTTTTTGTCTTTTTGCCTTTATGTAGCGCTGCACCCACGGCATATGGAGGTTCCCAGGCTAGGGGTCTAACAGGAGCTGTAGCCGCCGGCCTTTGCCACAGCCACAGCAACGCGGGATCCGAGCCACGTCTGCAACCTACACCACAGCTCACGGCAACGCTGGATTCTTAACCCACTGAGCAAGGCCAGGGATCAAACCCGCAACCTTATGGTTCCTAGTCGGATTGGTTAACCACTGAGCCACGAAGGCAGCTCCCCTGATCCACATTCTTGAGGCCGGTGGACACCTTGTTAGCTGTTCCACATCCTCTTTCTTCAGAAACTGGTGACCACACGGCATAGCCATTGCCGCTGCCACCTCTGTTCATACCAGAACCCAGAGGCTTGGCATCTGTCTGATGGGGAGCCTAGGTGCTGGAGGAGGCCACCCCTGTCCTATGCGTGGGAGAGGACCCGGGGCCTTCTAATCACCATGCAAGGATCCAGGATCAGGTTGGCTCCCTGCCCAGCTCTGAGCTGGTCTCCAAATGGCCAGGACCGTTCACCCCACCCCTGGGTCCACCCCAGCTCTCCGCACCCTTGGAAGCCTATCTGCCCTGACTTCTTCCCCCCACCCCACCCCCAGCGTAGCTTCTGCGAGGGGGGCACTTCTCACCATCCCCTAACTTTTTCTCAGGATGACTGACAGTGGAAAATTCAATTCCCTTCTCAGGAAGCCTCGCCCTTCTGCCGGGGTGTGGTCTGGCCTCCCGGCTCCGCCGAAACAGTCACAGTCTGGCTCACCATTGTTATAGCTCTCTAAGATCTGGGCGCTCAGTCCCGTCCGCGGTTGATCTCCTTGAGTTTATATCAACTCCTTTCATCCGCAGAACAACTCAGTGAAGCAGAAGGAATTATTTTCATCTCATGGAGGGAAGAAGCAGAGGCTCAGAGAGGCTAAAGTATCTACCCAGTGTCACACAGCTCGTCTAAGGCAGAAACTACTCAAAACTTAACCTCCAGCTCCAGAGCCAATCTCAGTTTCTTGGAGAGGAGAAGATACAAGTTGCCCTCCTTCCAGGGGGACTTAGTGGTGGGTTAAATGCTCTAAGTTAGGTAAAAGTTACCAGCACTGGGCCCGGCAGCACAGTCTATGGCTGTTCAGTACATACGTGCTGAACAAATGAATGAATAGTAGGTACTCAAAGCCATAGATGTATTTTTTTTTCTTTAGACCACCAAATAATGACTAATGAAAAAGTTCTCTGAAGGAATTTTCCATAATGAGATCTGAAACCACAACCAGAACAATTCTTCCTACTTTTCTTCAGTATAGTTCAACCTGTATGACCGTGCCGAGTCCCTGGGACAGGAAGCCTCTTATGGTTTCCTGATGGGGCCAATCCTCTTTCTAAAGGAAACTAGACTTTTGCAAGCAGCGGAATTAGGGGCAGGACAGCAGAAGCCTGGCGAGGAATCCGAGAGCATAACTGAGGGCAGGTGGACCAGGTGTAAAACTCATCGTGGCTCCGTGGGTTACGAGCCGGACTAGTATCCACGAGGGCGCGGATTCCAGCCTTGGCTTCGCTCAGTGGATTAAAGATCCTGAGTGGCCACAAGCCGCGGTGTAGGTCACAGACGCAGCTCGGATCCCGACTGTGACTATGGTATAGACAGGCGGCGGTAGCTCCGATTTGACCCCTAGCCTGGGGACTTCCATATGCCACAGGTGTGGCCATAAAAAAAATAAAAAAAAAAAAACAAAACAAAAACTCATAGCCACTCCCCTGATGTTTGCTCTCAAAGTGATACTCACTACCCATTGCCCAGGAGGTGAGGTTTTGTGTCAGGGTGTTCTCGTTTTTAGAGAGAATCGAGTAGGAAGGGGAAAATAACCATCCATTCCGGGGCATAAGTGGTTATCTACCTTGGCTAAAAGAGCAAGAAGGAGGTATGGAATAGTGGGATAAAATGCACACACACACACACACACACACACACACACACGAAAATGGAAAGTGCATTTTTCTTGCCAAAGAGATGTATTACTAGAAAAATACAGAGCTGTGTCCAGTTACTCCTGAATGTTAAACACAAACGTGACCACCTAGAAAGGATGATATTTCGTCCATCGTTAAGGACTTCCAGAGTCTGAAAAGCATTAAATAACCAGCTCGATCTGTTCCAGAAGGGGTATGATTATGGTTTCCGGGTTACGTTCTTACTGGATGATCTTTCTGGATAGAGTATGTCCTACTGGTTTGGGTTTCTCTTTAATCAGTGTGCCATGCGGGGTGGGCACATTAAAATGGTTTGCAAGGACTTGCGTGCTCTCTCCCCGCCTCCCCTTCTCTCTCTCTCTGGGTGAACCTTCTGGTCCATTTTCACCTCCCTCCCGCATCTCAGCCTCAGCTCCCCTCAGTTTGTCTTCTCTGCCCTTCCTCCTGCCTTCTTTCCTGTTCTCTTCTTAAGCTGGAATAAGGACAGAAAAGGCAGCGCTTGCCTAGCGAGGGCCCTCTGCCAGAAGAATGGAACAGGTCAAATTATAAAAAAAAAAGGATTGAAAAAGAATGCTCCTTGGCAAAATGGGGGAAACAGATGTTCAGGGGCGGTTTTGCTGTCTCTGGCTGTCTGCTGCCTGCTGAAGAAACACACT
Source organism: Catagonus wagneri (assembly GCA_004024745.2). Taxonomy (NCBI): domain Eukaryota; kingdom Metazoa; phylum Chordata; class Mammalia; order Artiodactyla; family Tayassuidae; genus Catagonus; species Catagonus wagneri. The sequence goes on along the minus strand of PVHT020000035.1, from coordinate 2,108,011 downwards.
CCTTGCAGGCTGGCTAGATTGGACATTCATCCTCGCGGCACACATGGGGCTGTTTGAATGTCAAATCTGTGTATATATATTTATCTCTGCTTCATTCTCCTCTCCCTGTGACCTTTGTACCCCCACATCCAGAGCTGGCAAGATTGCTGACCACCTGGTAGCAAGATTTATTTTCAATCTCTTCTCAGAGAGTTTTTTTTAGGACTACCAGGAAGGGTGGACACTGGAGCTGCTTTCAGGTCACTGCTTGACAGTAAATATTTCAGGGGTGCAAGGGGAGGGATAAATTAGGGGACTGGGGTTAACATATACGCACTACTGCATATAAAACAGATAAGCAGCAAAGGACCTGTCCTGTATAGCACAGGGAACTATATTCAGTATTTTGTAATAACCTATAAGGGAAAAGATTCTGAAAAAGAATATCTATAGATATCTGAATTGCTATGCTCTGTGCCTCAAACTAACATGATATTGAAAACCCAACTATAGTTCCATTTAGAAAAACCCAGGGAGTTCCCTTGTGGACTAGCAGTTAAGGACTTGGTGTTGTCCCTGCTCTGGCTCAGGTTCAGTTCCTGGCCCGGGAATTTCTGCCTGCTGTGGGCACAACCAAAAAACAACCACCAGGAAATATTTTATGGGGACTTCTGATTTTTAAGAAAATAGAGACGGGGCCCCTGCGTGCAAAACCTGGTCTGAAATGAACCCTGTGGAATGTTTGGGGTTAAAGGAAGGCCGAACGTTGAGGTCTCCTGCTGGATCTTGTCACCTGCCAGGAGTCCTTTGCTTCTGTCTCCCCAAGGCTTGCTATTTACTGGCCGGAGACCAAAAGGAAAAGGTCATTATGTAACTAACCCTTGCGGTTGGCCAGCCAGAGAACTCAGACTATCTCCTTTAAAAAAAAAAAAAAAAAATTCCCTTTTGTCTCTAAAAGCCATTTCCACCACACACTTAAAAGAGGGATTCCGAGTTCTGAACACTTGCTATAGACCGAGGAATGCAGCAGGCAGTTGGTGTCACCGTGGGACCCTCGTGTGGGGTAGCTTCACATGACCACCTGCGGCCTCCACTTCCGGTGGATCCCCCTGGTCAAGAGTGTAACCAGAATCAAAGGAGTTTGCACATCTAAAGCTCTTCGAATGGTGCCTGACAAATGACCAGCTTTTTGCTTTTTAGGGCTGCACCCGCGGCACGTGGAAGTTCCCAGGCTAGGGGTCGAATTGGAACTACAGCTGCCGGCCTACGCCACAGCCATAGCAATGCCAGGTCTGAGCTGCATCTGCTACCTACACCACAGCTCATGGCCACAGCAGGTCCTTAACCCACTGATCGAGGCCAGGGATCGAACCTGCGTCCTTAAGGATACTAATGGGGTTCACTACCGCTGAGCCACGGGGGGAACTCCAAGTGACCAGCATTTAATCCATGTTACACTTATTTTCCTGCTTTCCTTTTTTCCTGCCTTCCTTCACTTCCCTCATCACTTTGAAGTGGGTCTTCCTTCCCCGACTGCCGTTCTATTTCTTTTTCCCTGTTCTGTTCACCTAGTGACACTGAAAGAAGAAAAAGGGGGAAAGAGAATCAGTTACAAACGTAGAAGCTAAAGCCACCACCAGCCCAAATAATGCCTTTGAACAGATTAAGGAAAAAAAATCCCCTCCAAGTGGATGAAGAGCAGAGGCCGTGTTCCTGCTTTAGTGAGTAGAGGACAAGCTAGATTTTGGCCTCACACCTCTGCCTCATTCGCTACCTCAGCCCAGCACTCTTGTGCAGTGAATAGCTTACACAACCGGACATGGTAGCCCCGATTCCCTACTCCCAGCCTTCGCATGGATTTTTTTCCCCCCTTTCTGGGAATTCTTTCGGTGTTGTCTAAATACTAAAAAGACTATATTTTTCTTTGAGTAATACATTAAAAATAAATTCCCTCCAAATTATTTACCTTATTTTCCCCAAGTTCTGATCTCCTAAATAAAAACTATGCCTAAAACGTGCCATACTTATGCCAATAGTTAACCAAAGTTTTTGTTCCAGTTCAAATGTCATTATAAAATGCATTCTAATAAAAAGAGCTAATATTTGTGGAGAGCTTTTCATATATCATGTGTCTCGCTAAGAGCTTTATATCAGCCACCCCAAACAATCCCGTGGGGCAGGCGCTATTGTTTTCCTCATTTGACAGATGGGGAGCTGGGGCTTAGACAAGTTGAATAATGTGCCAAGTCACACCCGGGAAGTAGTAGAGCCGGGACCTGAGCCCCCCTCTGTTCTTCTCTCTTGCTGGGATTCCTAACCTCCATCCTCATTTCCCAGGCAAGTTAGTAGAAGCCAAACTCCTGATTTTCAGTGGCAGATTCTTGGTAAAACCATCATTTGCATCCAGACCCATTTGATCGGAGAATTATGGGCTGACCCATTTACAGTACTGCCTTTTATACTGTATTTATAGATTTACTTATATACATTTTTTGTGAGCAGAGCCCATACTAGGCTATTCACATGCCTAGTGGGGTGTGTGACTTATTCAATGTAATCGAAGATATTTTTGAATGAATGAATTCATTTTTGAATGAATTCTGCAACTCTCACATGGCTCTGCCTTCTTTCAAACTCTGTTGTGATTTCAGTTAATCCTTTCAGTTAGTCCTTCTGTTTAGGACTTATTATTTTTTTTCTAGTTGTTTCTATGTATTCCCCTCCTGACCCTGGACTTTTCTGAAGATTCTGCTCTGCTTAGCACGATACTGGCTCTGTCGCTGTCACGTGATAATTCATGACTTCTGGATGGATCACTTATCATATAAGATGTGAATTTTAATGCTTCTCACCCGATTCTGAGTTTCTGCTGGAAAACACATTTTTCTCCCGACTTGAACCACCGAGGGTGGCCGGAATCCTTGGGAATGGAGGGGGCTTCCCCACTTCTCTGTCTTTGGCTTTTAAAGTACAAGATGTGCTGGAGGACATGCTGGTCTTTCTTGCTTGTTCTAGAAATGTAAGAGTTAGAACTGCTCTATAGGTTGTGGAGGGTCCATTCTTTCCACACTGTTTCTCCTACTTATGAACAGAAAGGACATATTTTCAGAATAAAACACACCAGTGTCCTTTTCAGGATGGCAGGGGTTTGAATTAAGTGTGAACATTCTGATCCAAGTGATCTCCAGTTATCGTGACAGTCCTTGGTTTTAGCAGTGATTTTATGTTGCTGTTGTTTTAGAAACTCAGTATGATTCTGGTTCTGGAAAGAAAAAAAAAACCACACATCTGTACCATTATTGGAAATAGAATAAAACCTGATTAGTGTTTTGTTCATGAAGAGAGAAATAGGAAGGAATTGCCATAGCACGATATGTGCTGTTGGGTGGACAAACTGAGGCTGCCTCCTAAGCATATGCAATTGGATTCACCCAACAGCTCAGTCAAATGATCAGTATAATTAGAGGCTTGGGAGCCTATAAACCGGGCAGTATTCGCTGTACAGCTAACTTAGTGGTTCTCAACTGGGGGCAGTTTTACCCCTGGGGGATGTCTGACAATGTCTGGAGACCTTATTTAGCAAAACTCGGAGTGGGAGTCGGTGGGTTGCTACTGGCATCCAACAGGTAGGGGCAGGGATTCTGCTAAATTTCCAACAATCCAGAGGGCAGCCCTCACGACAAAGAACTGCCAGCCCTGAATGTCAAGAGTGCCAAGGTTGAGAAACCCTGAAATACCCAATCAACCAAAGAGTCTGAGCGTTCAGTATTCCCGAGGGTTCCATCCTAAGAGTGGCCAATAACAATTAGAATGATGACCATTTATTAAATACCCGAGACATGGCAGGTGCTTTCTGTTCAGAGCTACTGAGTGCCTCAGTCAGGATCCCACCCCAACTTTCTTTGGGGCCAAAATCTCTACTCTTCCTTCTTGGTTATTTTGGTGTGGGTGTATTTTCCCTGGACGTGATGGTATCCAGCCTCTGCTTGTTGTGTTGTATATCGATCAGATTATATGTTTAATGCATATTAGGTAATGCACTCAGAGGAGAAAGCTGTGAGGCAGGAAGAGACCAGTGTGTCACAGTGAGTGTGAGGCTGAAAACATCTAGACAAACAGGCCTCAGCTCCATAACTCACTAAATGAGCCAGACGCCTCCAGAGCATGATAGTGCATAGCCTGCCCCTTACTTGGTACTTGGTACATATTGGGCAGATTTTTCATGATCCACAGAGTCCTTGGGTAAGCTTCAAATGGACCAGGGTTTCCAAATGACCTATTCTATTATGCAACCTTTTTTGGGAGGGAGAGTGCACCTGTGACATATGGAAGTTTCCAGCCTAGGGGTCTAATTGCAGCTGCAGCTGCCAGCCTACACCACAGCCACCGCAACTCGGGATCCTAGCTGCTTCTGCAAACTACACCACAGCTCACGGCAAAGCCAGATCCGTAGCCCACTAGCAAGGCCAGGGATCCAACCCACATCGTCATGGATACTAGTCGAGTTTGTTACCACTGAGCCACAGCGGGAACTCACATGTTATATAACATTTAACTCCTCCTGGGAGCAGTTTCCTCATCACTAAAGCAGCCGGTATTTCCAGAACCGCAGAGTGGTCTCAACCGTGCATCTTCTATTTGCCTTGTACATCCCCCTCTTGCTTTCCAGTTTCCATTCTCTGTCATTCGGGCCTGGCAGAGGTTCACCCCTTGTCCCCACCTTCCTCCCAGCAGTGCTCTCCCAGCATCATCTGCTTTAAGCTCTCCCAGGACACCATGCCTTTTGCTCCCAGCAACAGTTTGCAAGACGGGGGCAGGGCTCGTGTCAGAATCTCCAGAGGAGGCATGTGCCACGTGCAAAAGCTTATTGGAGAACATGATTTTATATTTGGAAACATACAGGGAAAAAAAAAAAACAACTATTGTCTTCGTAAAACAAAGAACTAAAAGAAAAGCTTGGGAGAAATTGTCCTGCCTGGCAATAAGACAGGGATTTATTAAATCTGGGCATGGTGAGACCATTTTATGCTTTGGAAAATAAGTGGTTCAAAGAGAAATGTTTCAGGGAGTTTCTGTTGTGGTTCAGCAGAAGTAAACCTGAGGATGCGCGTTCGATCCCTGGCCTTGCTCAGTGGATTAAGGATCCTGTGTCGCAGCAAGCTGCAGTGTGTAGGCCGCAGATGTGGTTCAGATCTGGTGTTGCTGTGGTTGTGGCTTAGGCAGGCTCTGATTCGACCCCTAGCCAGCCTGGGAACCTCCATATGCTGGGTTCCCAAAATGACCAAAAAAAAAAAGGAGGGAAAGAAAACATTTCTTCCAAGTTTATGTAGCAACTGTCAAAACATCATAATTATTTTTTAGGGACTACTGCTTTGTTATGACAGTGTACCCAAGCCGAAATACCATTCCTACCTATTACTGGAGATACCCAATAACTAAGTTGCTGTCATTATATGGTGGCATCTTCCTCCTCAGTGCAAAAAAGGGGAAAAAAAAAGAAAAAGTGTTACAAAGCTGGGCAGTGTGAGTTCTCCTGTCCCTGCTGACCTCCTTCCCTCAGCACTTAGGTTTCTTGGAATCTGCCCCTGAACAAAGCCAGTCAACTCCTGTATGTTCCCATAATGCTCGGTTTTTAACATTCTAATTTGTCACCGTCATCTTCTACCTTTATCATATTAAGCCCTGATATAGTAAATACTGCTAAAAGAGAAATATAAGAGCACCTTGACCCCAGTGCACCAGTGGGAGACCCTTAGTCAGTGGCGCTCAAAGGTGGGGGTGCTGAGGCTCCCTTACGGTGGATTCCACCACCACTCCTTCTTTCTGAATCTCTAGAATTTGGAAGTGGGACATCAGAATTTAAATTGTGATGCACTTCGGTGTATAAATCACTACAGAACTTGGGCTTATACATTCTAGAAGCAAAACAAGCATTTTGATTAAGACAGCCTGGCTGTGTTCAGTCTTGGTTTGTTCACTCAGCGGGTGTTCACTGAGAACCGCCAACTGTGCTGTGACCCGTCCTAGGTGATGCTGGGCAGTTGCTGTTCCTTTTGTGGACACGCCCGTCCACGGTCCTTTTGTCATTTGCTGTTTCCCTCCTGGCAAGCTCGGGTTCATTCTCAGGGCCCATCCTAGTCAAAGTAGTAGCTGATGCAGACTTTAAGGGTGTGTTCCGTGGGTGCAGTGGAGAATAGTGAGGGGAAAGGGATTTGCGTTTTAACAGAGAATGTTAATTCCTTGGTGTTTCGAACCACTGGAGAAGGGGAGGGTTTCTTTTACAGAATTCCTATTATGTGCCCAGGACTTGACATGCACTGTCTAATTTAGTCCTCATCACAAGCCAATAAGGTAAGCTTAATCATTCCCATTTTACAGAGGAGAAGGCTGAGGCTTATGTTATATTACTTTCCGTGGCTAGAAATAGGTGGACCAGGACTAGAATTCAGACTTCCTCTAAAGGCTGTGTTCATCCTCCTCTGCCTGGATGCCTCTGTTACCTCACTTTCCTTCCAGCCTCCTGGTCCCTGCCCTGTTTGGAGTTAGAGACTGTTCTCTGAGCTCTTCCTGAGAATGCCAAAGTCGTTCTGCCACCTTCTTAACTTTTCTAGGGGTGAAGAAAAGACAACTTGGGTTACTCCAGAAAGGATGCTGACCTTAGATCCTAAACCACAGATGCTGACTAGTTCATCACCGAACTGCTAGGAAGGCTGCATTCAGTTTTTATTGTAAACGACCCTTGTTTCTATTTAGTTGGAATCTGCAACCACATGTGCTGTAAAATGTTATCAGTGATCTCTCGCTTGGTCAAATCTGAAAGCTTTTTCTCTGGCCTTAGTTCCTGAACGATAGAGTCCAATGTGTTTGATGTATTATTCATTTTCTATGTTTGAGGTAGTGATTATTAATAGTTGAGGAAATGAAAGTGCATGGAAGGGGGAAACTGGCCTACCAAATTATCACTCGGTCTCAATTTGAAAACTCTAGGCTTGGTTCATCTGATTGAATCAGCAGATTCAGGAGCCCACAGCTGTGCTTATAACTTCCCCCTGTAGCATTTGATAGAGGGACCATCTATAAAGCTTCCTCTGGCTTCTATGCCTTTAAACCTTCCCAGCTCTTTTACTTCTCCAGCCTCTGCTTCTTCTGCCTCCTTCTTTACTGAATTTTCCGTAGTGGGTATTTTTCAAGTAAACAGATCTTCATAGCTTTATCTCTTTTTTTTTCTACTTCTTTTCTTGACTTCTCACCCAGGCTCTTGTTCCTTATTTCCAGTTGCCCAGGGGATGGGAAGCCTGTCAACATTTTTCTTAACCCAGTTCCCCCTCTTAATTCAGCTTCTTCCTTCATTGATCCGTCCATTGGACCAACTGGTTTCTAAATTTTCCAAGAGTGATCCATTTTCCCTATGATCCAGGCTCAAAATCTGGATTAACTGGATTACTTTGTTCTCTCTCCCGGCATAGCTGTCTAGTCAATGAAAGAGATAAACTCTTGCTTCGAAGATTTGGTATCTAGATGACATCTCTCCCTTCCTTTGTATCTCCTTTGCCCCAACCTCCCGTGTCATTTCTTCCTGCAGCTACTTCCCACATTGGCTTCTTAGCTCTAGGGCTATTGGAGGGTTGCTCCAAATACTAGCAAATGTGTAGCCTTGTGCTAAGCATTTTATATTTGTTGCTTTATTCAGTTCCTACAGCCACCCTGTGAGGGTGGGTGCTTAGTTCCCTCATCTTCCAAATGAGAAACTGAGGTTTGGAGAGGTTCGCTGACTTGCCCAAGTGCTCAACCACAGACAGAGCGGTTGAAGTGTCATTCAACAACCCATTTCTGTTTTGTTCCAGGGGATGCTTGTAACTGCCAAATTCTGCTGCCTCCTAGGATAGAGTATGGTATCTAATAGGGGACAATTAATAAATGTTAGTTTTCTTCCTACTTTCCCTCCTTTTTCTGTCCATCACCTTTCCCCCAGCCCTGTATTAAATGCATACAGTGCCAGAAGCATCTGAGCTCCACTACCCTTCATGGGGTACCTGTCTATCTCCTGCATGTAGTCAGCCCTCTCTACCTTTTCAAAGCAGCTCCAGTGCTTTCCTGCTCTCTGGTTGCATCTTTTACTATCTTAAACACATAAATCCTCGAAGGGCTGGTTAGCTGCTGTTCATTTGATTCTTTCTCTTTTTTAATTTTTTTTTTTTTTTTGGTCTTTTTAGGGCTGCACCCAGGGCATATGGAGGTTCCCAGGCTACGGGGTCAAATACCAGTTACAGCTGCCGGCCTAGGCCACAGCCACAGCAACGCTGTATGTGGATCCTAGCCCTGTCTAAGACCTACACCACAGCTCATGGCAGTACCGGATCCTTAACCCACTGAGCGAAGCCAGGGATAGAACCCTGGTCCCCATGGATAATAGCTGTTAACTGCTGAGCCAGGACAGGAAATCCTCATCCGTTTTATGTGTTACCAAGTACTAGGGTAGTGGACTTTAAATGGGGTAGGTATTTTGTAAATAATCCTTAAATTATTGGATCTGGGCTTTATCTTGAGAGCAGAGGTTACTGACCCATCAGGGATGTCTCAGAAGAATGAACTGGAATCAGAATGGCACACAACCTGCCAGGATTGAGTACAGGGGTAAAACTGCTGGCAGACTAGTTAGCTAATTGCCACAGTCCAGGCAGGAATCCCCCAAGGAATCCTAGTTTCGTGAGAAGGCAAAGAGGTAAGAGCCGTGGAATGCACTGACTCTGGCACTGACATCTGCAGCAGCAACTGCACTATTGTTACCTGGCCTCTTCCTCCTCGGAGCAGCAGAGCCGGCTCCTGAAAGTTAGGGAGAAACGTTTTGGTGTGGGCTGGTTGGGGTCCCCAGGGCAAGGCTCCAGAGGTCTGTAATTGGGTGAAATGGAGTGGATGACAGTGTTACTCAGTACAGTCTGATTTCAGGGGTGGGGCCGAATCGGCCGCATTTCTCCCGAGTCTTCTAGTTTCTTTGCTTCCACTCAGGCAGATAACAGCCTAGAGATTTGTGACCACTGGTTCTAACATCTCAGGTTGTGGCATCTGTCTTAACCCTTCTGCTTGTGCACGGAGCCGGTAGTAGCAGCTTGTTGCCCAGTCCCAGTGGCTGATGGAAACACCGCGGCCAGAGGAACGCAAAGCGAAAAGTCTGGCCACATTTCATGCAGACATTCCGCTTAAAAAGAAAAAAAAAATCCTATACAGAATCTAATCTGGACTTTGAGGGCTGGTCCGGAAACCGATTTCCGCCGGGAGCTGGCAGGGTGGGAAGGAAGAGAAAGTCGAAGGAGGGAGAACTGGGTGAGTCTGACACGAACTAAAACGCGGCAGGGGCCGAAACCAGGGAGGCTGTCTCCCTCCTGACTCTCGAGGAGACACGTCAGCTTGCGCTCAGGGCAATTGCAGCCGGCGATCTCCCGGGAGGGGCGCCGGGAGGCTGGAGACGGGCTCTAGGGCCCAGCGGCCCGGCGTCGGGCGGGGGTGGGGTGTAGGGTTACAGCGATCGGCCCGGACGACCCTCCCCCGGCGGCGCGCAGGGCGCGGGGAGCGCGGGCAGCGGCGGGAGCGCGCGGGCCGCTCTAGGACCCAGCGGCGGCTGTCGGGTTTGGGGCTGGAGGGGAAGCCCCGGCGTTTCTCCGCTTCGCGTGTGAATGGGGCTGAATTGTCGGGCGCCGCTTCCCCGCGCTGCCCCACGCCATGCCCAGCGCGCTGCCCGGCGGCCGCCTCCTCCAGCCGCGGCACTGAACTAGCCATGATCGCCTCATGTGGAGGGCAAAGTTGCGCCGGGGAACTTGTGAGTCGGCGGTGAAAGGTAACTAGTCCCCGCTTGGGGTGCAGGGAGGGCGACTCCGACTCTCCCGCGCCGAGAACCCAGTCGACGGATGCTTCCCGCCTCCGGCCGTTCGAGGCCGGGGGCTCCTCTCTGGGGCCTGGGGATGAGATCGGCCCGGCTCTGGAGCCACTTAGGCAACCTTTTCGGCGCCGGAGGCCTGGAGTGCTCGCCACCGGCATCTTAATCTCCCTTACACAGATTGTTACAAAAAAAAAAAAAAAAATCAGTTCCCGCGCCTCTCTGCAGGCCCAGGAGCCAGCAGGCTGGGTGGCAGCGCCGCGCCGCCCCGCGCTCCCTCGAAGACTAGGAGCTCTTTGGCCCTCGCGGCCGGGGGCCTGGGGTGCAGGCGCGCCCCCGCCGCCGGGCTGGCCCTTCGGGAGGGGCGCTGCCATATGGCCACAGTCTCCGCGACGCGCCAGCGCACGGGTCCCGGGCAGCCTGGGGAGGCGGCGGAAGGGGTGGCCGGTGGCCGCTTCCCTGCGCACGAGACAAAGGCGCGCGCGCTGGCCTAGCAGACTGGCCGGACCTTTCCTGCGGCCCCAAAGTCTCGGCCCTGCCGGGTGGGGGCAGCGAAGCGGTCGTGCAGGGGACCCTGAGGCTCGGGTAGAGTTTGCTGCTGCTCCTTCTTTGTTCTCCCGGGACAAGTTTCTTTGACAGAAACTGGAGCGTTGGCTCCAGCTTTCTCTTGCAGTTAGTGTTGTCTTTAAAAGAATCTGTTTTCGGGGGGAAAATATTAAAACTTTTCGAGTGGAACTGGTTTTGCCTGGAATGGGACATTCGTGGCAGGAGCGAGACTGGCACTTACGCGGATGACAGCCGGGCGGAGCAGGGCCCTGCGCTAGGGCCGGGGCCGGATGTGCCCCGTGGGCAGCCGGGGTGGAGGACCGGGCGGTGGAAAAGACGGACGCCGACGCGCACCCACCTCCCCGGCCTCCTCCCGCGACCCTTCCAAGTTTCCCGGTTCGTAGCCCAGACTATAAATCCAGCTCCCCTGCCGAAGCTCCCGCGCCTCGCCACGCCCTGTTCTCTAGTATCTTGATCGATGTCTGGAAAGACTTTAACTTTCCATTTTTGTTCGAAGGTTTCAGCTTTTTTGGCTTCGGCGTTGGTTTACTGTCCCCGAGTGGTACATGCTTTGCGAAATGCCCTGCTAGTGTGTGGATCCCCTGAACTGGGGCGTCTGTCGACCGGGCCTTGATCGTGGGCCTCGGAGCCTTGGCGGTTGGGACCGGAACTTTTTAGCCCTTGGTCGGTCAGTTGCTTTGCCCTGTCCTGACACAGTGCCGACGTGGTTGCCTGTACCAGGAGCATCGAGTTTTTGTGCTGCTTATAAAGTCCTTGGTTGCGGTGGAGGTACGGGGTCATAAGAGCCATTCATGGCCCGGGAGAAGCCCAAACAATAACGTTACTTGCCGTAAGCAGATCCAGCCAGAATAGAGGGATTATTAATAGCTACTGGTCCAAAAAATTCCTTCCTTTTCGGGAAGTGAAAAGTCTGGGCTTGAAATGTTGAACCATCATTTCTCTCTGCTTCCAAAACTGGCCAGCGTGTCCTTGCCAAACCGGTAAGATTTCTCCTGGCTGCCCACAACTCCTGGACCTGAAAGCTCTCCATGGACGTCAGACCCGGGTTAAGGACTGGAGTCTCTCTAGGTTGCAAGTTCTTGAAGCATCTAGACCAGCGTGGCATGGCTTGCCCAGGACGGTGCTCTGATCATCATAGTGTATCTACTGTGAATGCTCTTTATGGGAGCCATGTGGGCCCAAGATTTGACACACTTTGAACTGTTTTGCAGAGGAACAAAGGGTTGGAAACCATTGATTTGATCAGAATGAAAAGGAGTAAAGGGATAGAGAAGGTTTTAGAGCTGCCTGCCTCTCTCCTCTGTGGTAGACAGAGGGGGATGTTTAGTTTCTGGAGGGGTATGCTTACTTTGCTTTTGTGAGATCCATTTTTCACGATAAATGAGGAAACCCTTGTGAACGCTGCGGCTGGGTAAGAGGAAAGAAGGTGCCCTATTCGTAACTCCACTCCTCTCCCCCTTCTTTTTACTTTTTCTGTTTTGTGTCTTCTTAGCCTTTTTAGGGCCGCCTCCCCGGCATATGGAGGTTCCCAGGCTAGGGGTCGAATATGAGTTACACAGCCACAGCCACGCCAGATCTGAGCCGAGTCTGCGACCTATACCACAGCTCATGGCAATGCCGGATCCTTAACCTAACTGAGCAGGACCAGGGATTGAACCTGCGTCCTCATGGATGCTAGTCAGATTCCTTTCCACTGAGCCACGATGGAAACTCCATCCCCTTTCTTTTTAAAATGCACGGAAGTCTTGGTCTTTTCAGTTCTGTGCAGACAGTGGAGTGCGAAGAATACTAATGTACTGAAGGGCATGTGGAGATCAAAGCATTTAAAAATACATCTTTTTATGCAAGCTAATGGAGGGCTTTCAGTTTAAATGAGATTTGAAAGTGCAGTCGTTAAGAGAAGCACAGGAATGCAGAAACCTGAGTGATTTGATGGGAAGCTACTCTGCTGATTAGACTTGAGAGTGTCTGCCCTTGGCCAATTAGTCTGGAGGCTTCTGTGGATAGAGCTTGGCTTTTTTTGATGTCTACCCCTGTGGAGAAGTATGGACCCAGGGCCTGGGGGAAAAATAGCCGAACTAATTGAAATTAGATGGCAGTCTGGGCTGCTGAGAGTTCTGTCGAAAAGTACAGCCCCTAGGTACCGGGACCGTGTTTCTTCACAGTAATTTGTGAAAGTGCTTTGAAAATGATAAAGTGCTATATAGCATAAAGCTTTTTAAGGAAAAAAAGATAACGAATGACTTAGCAAACATGGGAATTGCTAGTGAAAATTGTAAAAATTTAATTTTCCAGACCAAGAAAGTCAAAAGGAAGTAACTTTGTCAGACCCACTGGTAGTCCCAATAAGCAAAATTCTTCCAAAGCAGCATCTTCTTCCTCTCAAGTAGCTATCTGCTTGTAAATGCATTTGGAAGCTTAGATCAGGAAATTCTCTAGTGTTCTGAACAAATTTTTCTCCTCCTGTTTTTTTTTTTTTTCCATTAATTTTGGTAGGTTCTTATGTCCCAGAATTCACTAGGCGAGAGCATACTGGAAAAGCAAGGGGGAACTTGGAGGTCACGTGAGAGGACATATTTGATTATAAGCTTTGTTGGAAATAGTCTGAGGTTTTGGAGGTTTTGATTTGTTTGCTTAGCAATTTTTTTTTCTTAAAGATTTTATTTTGTTGGTTTGTTTTGTTTTGGAGGGAAGGCAGAATTTCAATCTTGGCCGTTGTGGGTAGATCCGTACACTGCATTTTCTTGGAAGGGAGCCATGCCTGGGCTTGTGTGTTGACACCACTCTTAGTTCTTCTCTAACTTGTGAGGCCCTTGGCCTCCATCCTTGTGAAACCTTAGGATATATTCATTCCTGGCACTTAGGACCAGACTCCTGGGCTCCTGAAGTGGCTCACACATCAGGCATTTTTTTACCCCCCTCTGTTAGCGGGGTGCGGGAATAGCCCTAACGTGTTAGGAAACATATTTCTGTTAAGCTTCTTGAGAGTTGGGTTTAACTTTTCAAAATGGTAAAGTCTGACCCTCTTCCTCTTTGTATTTTATATTTGTCTTTGGGACTTCACTGGCTGGTAGTACAACTATTTGTACACCCCATTTTTGTTTGCTTTGTTTTTTTTACGTAAAAGGCCTGTAGTTCACTTGTTTGTTTGTTTAACTTTTGGTTTTGAAATGATTAGAGCTCTGTGGGAAGTTGCAAAAAATAGTAGAGAGGTCCCATGTACTCTTCACCCAGTTTCCCCCACTGGTAACGTCTCATGTAACCAGAATTCAGCAGCAGAGCGAAGAAATGGACTTGGGGGCAATCCAGACCGTATTCAGATTTGACCAGTTTTACATGCACACACTTGGGTTTGTGTGTGTGTGTAATTTGTGCAGTTTTTTCACATGTGTGGATTCCTGTAGCTACCACCTCCATTAAGGTACAGAATTATTGTCACCTCCAGAATCCCCTTTGTGCCACCCCTTTATAGTCACACCTTCCTTACCCCACCCCATCTTTAAACCCTGCTAACCACTCATCTGTTCTCCATCTATACTTTTGAGAATGTTACATACATATAATTATACAGTCTATGATTTTTTGAGATTAGTGTCATTCAGATGAGCACCATACCCTTGAGATCCACTCAAACTGTTGCATTATCACTAGTCCTTTCCTTTTTTACCGCTGAGTAATATTCCCCGGTGTGCATACCGTGGTTGGGTTAAGCGTTTACCCATCAAAAGACTTCTGGGTTGTTTTGAGTTTTTCGGTCTTACAGTTAAAGTTGCTGAGTGTTCTCGTATAGGTTTTGGTGAGGACAAAGTTTTCGTTTTTCTGGAGCAAATGCCAGAATTATGATTGCTGGGTTCTGTATGGTAAAGTTATGTGCAGTTTTTTAAAGAAATTGTGTTAACTATTCCAGAGTGGCCGCACTGTTGTACATTCCCACCAGCAATGGGTGAGAGGTGCAGGTTCTCTGTCTCCTCACCAGCATTTATTTATCATTTTAGCTGCCCCAGTATGTGTTCCAGTTTCATCATGAGTTTGATTTGCATTCCCTAATGGCTAATGATGATGGGCATCTTTTTATGTGCTAATTTGCCATCTGTATTTTGTCTTTGATGAAATGTCTGCTTTGGTCTTGCCCAGGTTCTAACTGGATTATTGTATGTATATATATTCTTTTGTCGTTAAGCTTTGAGAATTCTTCATATATTCCAGATATGAGTCCTTTGTCAGATATGTTTTTTTTTTCTAGTATGTAGTTGTTTCTTCAAACTTCGATCAAGATCTTTTGCAGGAAAAAATTTTTAATCTTGCCAAAGTCCAATTTCTTGATTCCTTCAAACTGAATAACATAAAAAGTCTGGATAAGGTTGAATAGATTTAGTTAGAATATCTGTCAAAATGAAAAAGGCAGTAGTATTTTGGATTGTTTAGGGTCAGGCAGACCTAGTTTGCTGCCTGGCCCCGTTGCCTCCTTGCTATGTGGTCTCAGGGAGTGTGACCTTGGACTTTTCATGGAGACAGTGGGGACAGTAGCAGTTCCTACCTTGAGGAGCTGTGGCAGGTGAAATGAAATGATGCACGCTTAGTGTTTAGCTCAGTGCAGGGCATGCTCAAAGCATTCAGTAAGTGCCTATCTTATTATTAGTAGTAGTAGTAGTATTGGTATTATTAAAACAGCAGAGAGACCAATGGTTTTATATTATTAAATGGATTCTCATGTATCTTTTTCTCTGAGGTACTAGAATCCCAGTTCTTACTCATAGAAGCTTGTCTTTTCACGCTTGGGGACAGGGTGTTGTATACCAAGTACAATTTATTTATTTGATTTTTTTAAAAAATGTGTTTTATTGAAATATAGTTGATTTACAAAGTTGTGTTAATTTCTGCTGTCCAGCAAAGCGATTCCATTAGACATACACACATATGTGTGTGTGTGTGTGTGTGTGTGTGTATTTGTGTTCTTTTTCATGTTCTTTTTTCTATTATGGTTTATTACAGGATGCTGAATATAGTTCCCTGTGCTATATGACAGGACTTCGTTGTTTACAAATATTATTTATTGAATCAGGTTAGAGGCTAGGGTACTTTATTCACAGTCTAGCACTCCCTATAGAAGACACCTTTCTCTTACTCACAAACCAGGATTTTCCGAGTCAAGAACAGCTTCCTCTTTGCCTTGACCACAGGAGGTGGCAGGGGGTGTGTGCCGTCTCCAGCTAGTTCAGAGTTTACGGTGCTTATTACCCGAGGTGCCGTGAGCCAAGGCTGATGTCACCAGGTCGTGTCCCAAGCCTCACAACCGGCAGCTCCCTTTCCTTTCCCTGATGACCAAGTTGTTTATTTCCCAGAGGAAAGGGATGGACTGGGCTTTAGATGTACAGCTGTAGAGCAGTGGTTCTCAAAAGCGGGTGGAGACGTGGCAGTCATCAAGAGGGCTTATTTAAACCCAGACTGCCGGACCCCACCCCTAGAGTTTCTGTTTCAGCACATCTTGGATGGGGCCTGAGAATTTGCATTTCTCACAAGTTTCCAGGTGATCCTGTTACTGCTGGTCCGGGGACCATACTTTGAGAAGCACTATTTTTGAGCACAGTCTCCTATAAAGTAGACATAGACAAAAGTACTTTACTCTTTGGAACTGAATATTGTTCACATTTAATGGTTGAGATTGACATGGATTTGATTTCTGAGGTTACTAATTGATGTATATAACTAACCTCTGCCTTAATCCCTCTTCTCTGCCTTCTGCCTTCCTGACTTTTCTTCTCTCAGTTATCTTCGACCTCTCACTGCTCTGAAGATGTGTCAGTTTAGGGTACAGTTTAGGGTAACCATCGTATACCAGCCATATTCCCTTGGCTAATTCACCTAATCACCATATTCCCTTGGCTAATGCAGCTAATGTCTGTAAAATACATGTGTTTACTAAAATGCCTGTATCCTGAGGTTACAGTGAGGCTTATGTGAGATAATGCATGTGAAAGGGCTGCCTAAGAGATAAGCATGGTGCAAAATTCAGTTTTTTGTTTGTTTGTTTTTCTTTTGAGGGCAGCACCTATGGCTTATGGAAGTTCCCAGGCTAGGGCTCGAATCGGAGCTCCCGCTACCGGCCTACACCACAGCCATAGCAACACTGGTTTTGAGGCGCGTCTGCAACCTGTGCTGCAGCTTGCGACAGGGATTGCACAGACATCCTTATGGACGCTGCGTTGGGTTCTTAACCCACTGAGCCACAATGGGAACTCCCCAAATTTGTTTTTTATTATTTCGGGAGCCCTCGATTTCCCTTTAAAGAGTATCCTTGGACCGGGGGGATGGACCACCTCTCGTGACGCTGAGTTCCACGGCTGCTGAGCGCGCTTGGTGAAAGTTGCTTAGGAGTTCCCGTCGTGGCTCAGTGGTTAACGAATCCGACTAAGAACCATGAGGTTGCGGGTTCGATCCCTGGCCTTGCTCAGTGGGTTAAGGATCCGGCGTTGCCGTGAGCTGTGGTGTAGGTCGCAGATGCGGCTCGGATCCTGTGTTGCTGTGGCTGTGGCGAAGGCCAGCAGCTACAGCTCCTGTTAGACCCCTAGCCTGGAAACCTCCATATGCCGCAGGTGCGGCTCTAGATAAAGGCGAAAAGACCAAAAAAAAAAAAGAAAAGAAGGAAAGAGAAAGTTGCTTAGTCGTACGTAGGAGTGTCTTGGAGAAGGTTCCTGCAGTGGATGGACTGTTGGGCTTTGTAGTTGTAACGACCAGAGAAGGGCTGGAAAGTAGCTTGAGCAGATGCTAGACTGTTAAGAATCAGCTTCCTGGCAGTGAAGAACTAGAATTCCATGATTTTTTCTTAGCTGCATAGGAAGATGTGATCTGGCCCCCATCTGTCTGTCTCTCTCTCTCTCTCTTTTAAAAACGTTCTAGATCTGCACTGTCCACGGTAACCACTAAGCCCATGTGGCCATCTAATTTAATGAAAATTAAATGAAACTCAACATTTGGGCCCTCAGTCCTACTGGCCATGGTTCAAGTGCCTTATTAGCCATTTCCATCTTCACAGCAAGCTCCACTGGCCAGTGCTATCCCAGAAAGATACTGGCCCTGTTTGTCTGATGGCAGTGTCACTGGGCCTCACCTAGTGGGACCAGGACATGTTTTCGAGTGAAATGTACAGCTTCTTCTGTGGAAGTCTGGTGTGGACAGATTGGGAGAAAACGGCACGGAGATACTGCCCTGAGCTTGAACTTCACTTTGCCGCCACTTGTCGTTTCAGAAGCTCGTTTCAGTAGGTGGGTCAGCCAGGCATCTGGGTTATGCAGGGTGTGGAGCTTAGCAAGTTAGCAGGCTGTTATCAAGGGGGTCTCCTGTCTCCAGGAAATTCGAGGCTTTGATTCAGTGGGTGGGATTCTTCTAGGAATCTGATTCTCTCTCTTTTTTTTTTTTTTTTTTTTTGTCTTTTTGCCTTATCGAGGGCCACACCCGCGGCACATGGAGGTTCCCAGGCTAGGGGTCTAACAGGAGCTGTAGCTGCCGGCCTTTGCCACAGCCACAGCAACGCGGGATCCGAGCCGCGTCTGCAACCTACACCACGGCTCACGGCAACGCCTGATCCTTAACCCACTGAGTAAGGCCAGGGATCGAACCCGCAACCTCGTGGTTCCTAGTCGGATGCGTTAGCCACTGAGCCACGACGGGAACTCCAAGGAATCTGGTCTTGAGAGGAGCAAATAGAAAGGTTCAGGTGCATTTAGTCCTGAGACTCCCTTCTCCTGGGGAGGATTAGAGGCGGCCTGGACTCCTCCACCGTGGGTCTGCTTTACTGTCAAGCCAGCCTATGTCAGTGGGAAGCAGGGGGCTTGCTCATCTGGTTCACGGCGCCAGTTGGGACTTGCTCAGATGCCAATCCGCACTGCGTCATCCTCACTGTTGCCTCCTTTGAAAGTGATCTGTAAACTGTCAAGTTCCTTTCGTTACTCGCCCCACATCCAGTCAGTCCCCAGGTCCGGGCAGTCGACCCCGAGGATGCTTCTGGCATCCGTTCCCTTCCCTCACGTGTCTCCACAACCCCGCCAGCTGGGCCGCTGGTCCCCCAGCTTCTAGACTGTTCTGGTAGCTACGGGGCGGATCTCCCCATGCTGCTGTCTCCCACCTCTTCCGATGAGCTCTGCCCTGCCTCCTTCTCTGCTGCCTCCCTCCCTTCCAGCATCCTCTTTGCAGATCAGGCAGCGCCAGACCGGGGTGCTGTGTCTGCCAGCCCGCTCTGCCGCTTCAGCCGTGAGGTGGGGCCCTGCACACACCCCGTGGCGGCCCTGTGCCCAGGCGGGAGAAGCCATCTGTCTCCCTTTCAGCTGCTGCTGCTCAGCTGTAGGGGCCACTCTGGATGGTGCGACCCAGGGGTGGGACTCCCCCACCCCCCACCCCCAACCCCATCCCTGCCCAGAGCAGGTGCGAGCTAGGCCTTTGCCTTCCTGACACGAGCTGTGCCCTGAACGGCTCTGAGAAACCACATTTCTTGTGAGTGAGCCTTTCCATATGAGGAGACGCCCTTCTGGGGAAGGGGAGACTATAAAATTCTCTGGTGAGGCCCTGTTTCCTGGGGGGTGGATTCTTAATATCCCTGCAGCTAGGCTGCTGCTCCTGGTGATGTGAGGAAAAAGATCGAAAGATGGAAGGGCAGACAAGATGGCCTGTCTGGGTCTTTTTTGGGGGAAGGAGGCAAGGAAATGAAGAATAGGAACAAGAGACGAGGAGATGTGCTTTTTTGAGATTATAGACCCTCGTGGCTGCAACAGATGTCTGTTAGTGCAGGACAGAACACACACGTGAGGAGTTCCCGTCGTGGCTCAGTGGTTAACGAATCCGACTAGGAACCATGAGGTTGCGGGTTCGATCCCTGGCCTCGCTCAGTGGGTTAAGGATCCGGCGTTGCTGTGAGCTGTGGTGTAGGTTGCAGACACGACTCGGATCCCGCGTTGCTGTGGCTGTGGCAAAGGCCGGCAGCTACAGCTCCTGTTAGACCCCTAGCCTGGGAACCTCCATATGCCGCGGGTGCAGCCCTCGATAAGGCAAAAAGACAAAAAATAACAACAACAACAACAGAAAAACACCATACACATGACATCACTCTAGTTTCTGAAAAGAGAAATGGTCTGTTCCCTTTATCCAGAAGGGTAAAAGAAAATGACTCCTGAAAGCACAATGGGCTTAGATGAAGACACCTGGGAAAGTAATGTAACCAGCGGCACAAAACTATTTGCACAAAATTTGAAGATAACGAGGATGCGAGGTAATGAGAGCCAGAGAGGTTTGTTAAAGGATGGAATCCTGTCAGGCTGACCCTCTCCGCGGTGGTGACTGGCCTGGCTGATCAAAATGAAGGGGCGTGGAAAGTGGTGAATAAACGCATTTTCGCCAGCCTTTAGATTTGCTCCTATGACTTTCATCCAAGCAAAGGGAAAGAATATGCCTAAAAGGGTCTACTCTGAGATGGAGCTGATGTTAGTCCTGAGTTTAGAGATTAAAAATTTCCTCCAATTCTGAAGTTCTGTACCTTCAGCTCTCTCCAAAATCAACTCCAGGAATACGGAAGGGAAGCAAATCTAATGAAATACAAATATTAATATTTTAATGACATTTATTAAGTGACTGAGATCACTGTTAGTTTAGGAACAGAAAATGGGCTGTGTGTAATTAAGCTTGCTCATAAAGTGAACAGATTTTGTAGTATTCAATTTAGCAGTTAGGCAGCGATGCCAAGTATTCTGACTGAATTTACTCTAAATGAGTTTCAACTTCTCAAGAGAGGTACATGTTGAATGTGACATTTCTCACTTGGGGACAGAATGTAAATTAGGCAAAAGTTTGGACACAGAGGCTCTCAATGCTCAATAAAAAAAAAATCCTGGAGTTCCTCTCGTGGTGCAGTGGAAACGAATCCGACTAGGAACCAAGCGGTTGTGGGTTCGATCCCTGGCCTCACTCAGTGGGTTAAGGATCTGACGTTGCCATGAGCTGTGGTGTAGGTCGCAGATGTGGCTCAGATCCTATGTTGCTGTGGCTGCAGTGTGGGCCGGCAGCTGTAGCTCCGATTCAGCCTCTAGCTTGGGAACCTCCATATGACATGGGTGTGGCCCTAAAAAGCAAAAAGCAAAAAAAAAAAAAAAAAGAAAGAAAGAAATCTGTCAGCTTACTTTAGACCGTACAAGTCAATACTGAAGTGAAGAATTTGGTGAGGATACAGACTTTTGAGGGTCTGTCCTGTGCTTGGAACCGAACTAGATGTGGGGTTTAATTTATGTCCTTTGCGTCTGTGGAATTTACATTCTAGAAGGCATGCAATACAGTAACGTGGTAGAAAACAGAAGGCAAATGAACTGGTTAATTCCGCTCTGAGAAGAGAAGGCCAAGAAAGTTAATAACTGCCTTTTAAGTAATCTATCCTCACTGTGGACCAAGTAAGAGGCAATGGGCTGAAATGACAGACAGCTCGACGTCTATTAGCGTAGGAGAGCTCCCTGCCGGGGAGTTTGGAGGTTGTGCAGGACATAGATGGCAAGCAAGGAGTTTACTAGATGTGTACGTGGGACTCACCGTGGTCCTGATGCTGGGAGGGGAGCCTCGTGGGCCAGCTGTGATGTGTTCATCTGTAGAGCTTAATGGTTAAGACTCCAGAGCTGGAAACCCGGAGTCACCTCCCATGACTTTATTATCCTGGGCAGATGGCTTAAGCTCTCTGTTAAGTATTTTCCTCACAAGCTAACTAATAGCAGAGATAATAGTAATATCTATGTCAAAAGATCATATAAGAATTTACATGTATTGGCCACGGCATAGGCCAGCGGCTACAGCTCCTATTAGACCCTTAGCCTGGGAACCTTCATAGGCCGCAGTTGTGGCCTTAGAAAAGGGGGGAAGAAAAAGGAATTTACCTGTATTGTGTGAGTTAAAATAGGTAAAGTGCTTGGAACAATATCTGACACATTAAAAGAATTCTGTACTAGTTATCTATCACCATTGCTGTGTAACAACTTGCCTTAAATCCCACTGACTTCAAACACTCCTTTTATTCTGCTTACGGATTCTGTGGGTCGGGATTTCAGGCGGGGCCCAGTAGAGAAGGCCTGTTTCTGCTATCCTGTGCTGGGAAGAGGCTGGGAGTGACTGGATGGTCCGGGGCTGGGTTAGCCGGAGGCTCCTGCATTCACCGGACACCAGGGCTGGGACGCCCTTAAAGCCTAGGTGTGCAGATTGGGGCTCGTACGAGTGACCTTTCCATGTGGTGTGATATGGCTTCCTCACAGCGTCAAGCTAGTAAGAATTCTTATGTGGTGGTTCAAGGCTTCAGAGGGGAGTGTTCCAGCAAACAGCGTGGAAACTGCCCTGCCTTTTATGGTCTGATTTTGGAAGTCGCCTAGAGCCACCTCTGTCACTCTTCACTGGTCAGTGGACTTAAAAGTTAGCTTAAATCCAGGGGTGGGGGTCCCACCTTTTATAGGGCCATCAGGGAATTTGAAAGTGTGTATCAAATTGCTTCATAATCATGTCATCAATATTAAGATCAAAGTCTTAAAAATTTAGCACACAGTGAATCCTCAGGATTTGGACCACTAGAGAATGTGTTATTCTAAAGATATGCATTTTCTCTGTAGTGAAAGGTAACTATTTTTTTTTTGTTTCTTTTTTAAAGTTTTATTGAAGTATAGTTGATTTACAAGGTTAGGTCATTTCTGCTGTACAACAAAGTGATTCAGTTATACATATACACACATCCATTCTCTTTCAGATTCTTTCCCAACATAGATTATCACAGAATATTGAGTAGAGCGCTCTGTGCTATACAGCAGGTCTCCATTGACCAGTCATTCCGTGTACCACAGTGTGCATACACCAATCCCAAAGCCCCAGTCCATCTGTCCCCACCTCCACCTGTATGTGCACTTTTGTTACCATAAGTTTGTTTTCAAAGTCTGAGTCTGTTTCTGTTCTGCAAATAAGTTCATTTGTATCCCTTTTTTTTTTTTTTCCTACCCACTAGAAGTGGGTAGGAACAGCATAGGTCTTAGACCTGAAGAATGCTGTTAGTTGAAAAGGATAGGGAATTCCCTGGTGGTCTAAGGGTTAAGGGTCTTGGCACTTTCACTGTTGCTGCCTGGGTTCAGTCCCTGGTCTCGGCACTGAGATCCCACAGCAAGCTGCTGCATACTATGGCCAAAACAAAAAATTAAAAAGGGCCATGGTGTCCTGGAGGAACAGCAGGAAGCTCAGGTGGCTGGGATTGTGAGTGACACGAGAGGCGAGAACCCGAGCAGATTCAGGAGGTTCTCCCAGATGAGCAAGGGGAAGCCCTTGGAAGGCCACCAGGTGGGGCATGTGTCAGGGGGTCATATGAGACAGAGTCTGTGGTGACAGCATGGTTTGTTGTATCTACATTCACCTTCTGTTTTCTCTTCAATTAAAATTTCTTTTTAAATTGAAGTTTGGTCAGTTTACAATGCTGTGTTTATTTCAAGTGTTTCATATATATATTAATACATGTATTATTTTCAATTTTTTCCCATTATAGTTTATTATAAGATATTGAGTGTTCCCCGTGCTCTGCACTAAAACCTTGTTGTTCATCTATTCTATATATAGTAGTGGGTATCTGTTAATCCCAGTCTCCTAATTGGGCCCTTCTCCTAGCCCTACCCTTGGTATCCCTTTGGTAGCCATAAATTTGTTTCCCTTGCGAGTCTGTTTCTGTTTTGTAAATAAGTTCATTTGTATCATTTTTAAGATTCCACATATAAGTGATCTCATATGATATTTGTCTCTCTCTGTCTGACTTGCTTCACTTAATATGGTAACATTTAGGTCCATCCATGTTGCTACAAATGGCATTATTTCATCCTTTCTTATGGCCAAGTAATATTCCTGTGTGTGTGTGTGTGCGCGTGCGCACATATAAATGCATTTATCATCATTGTCCATTCATCTCTTGATGGGCATTTAGGTTGTTTCCGTGCCTTGGCTTTTGTAAACAGTGCTGTTGTGAACACTGGGGTGCGTGTATCTATTTGAATTAGAGTTTTCTCTGGATATATGTCCGGGGTGGGATTTCAGGATCATATGGTAACTCTATTTTCAGTTTTTTATTTTTTTTTATTTTTTTTATTTTTA
>PVHT020000035.1:2064008-2084363 GCA_004024745.2 Catagonus wagneri | reverse complement strand
GCTAGGGGTCTAATCGGAGCTGTAGCCACTGGCCTACACCGCAGCCACAGCAACGCAGGATCCGAGCCGCGTCTGCAACCTACACCACAGCTCACGGCAACGCCGGATCGTTAACCCACTGAGCAAGGGCAGGGATCGAACCCGCAACCTCATGGTTCCTAGTCGGATTCTTTAACCACTGCGCCACGACGGGAACTCCAATTTTCAGTTTTTTAAAGGAAACTTCATAGTGTTTTCCACAGTGGCTGCACCAGTTTACATTCCCACCAACAGCGTAGAGGGTTCCTTTTTCTCCACACCTTCTGCAACATTTTTTATCCGTAGATTTCTTATATGATAGCCATTCTGACTGGTGTGAGGTGATTCCTCATTGTAGCTTTGATTTACATTTCTCTATTGATTGAGATATCTAATATTGAGCATCTTTTCATTTGCCTGTTGGCCATCTGTATGTCTTTTTGGAGTTTTTTTCTTTCATTTGAGTGAGTTTTTCAATCTGGGAAGATCAGTAGGAAATTAGTGTTAGCTGTTCGAATCATCATTGTTTGCAAAATCTGCCGCATTTAATCGTGTAGAAAAAGGATTTAGGGAGATCTATTGTTTGCTCTTCCGTTTAAGAAGTTTAAACAAAAAAAATACAACCCTCAGACTCCTAATTCTACTTATCATCTAGAAATCTCCATTAAATAAAATTTAAGGCTTATCAATACAGCAGTAAAATCTGCTCACATTCATGACCTTGGTGCTGATTCAGACCTGAGTTTCGGATCTCCAGAAATGAATGTCACCTTGTGTTGTGTTCTGGTCACATTGTTGCCAGCTCCCCCCCCCCCTGCTTTTTTTTAGGAGGTTCCCAGGCTAGGGGTCGAATCGGACCTACATCGGTTGGCCTACACCACAGCTCACAGCAACGCCGGATCCTTAATCCACTGAGCAAGGCCAGGGATCGAACCCGAAACCTCATGGTTCCTAGTCGGATTCCTTTCTGCTGCACCACATCAGGAACTCCCCAGGCCTTTTTCTTTTTTTCAGCGGGTTATTGTCAGTCAGTTTTGAAATCCTTTACTTGGCAGAACCAGTCAGTTATTTATTGCCCTGGGTATTAGAGAAAATGTTCTTGTGGGTCTTGCAGTCAGCTGATATGTTACACCTCTTAAAGTGAGGTCAGCCCTTTTTCATCTTATGGGCCAGTCACAAGACTCACTGGCAATGAAAATGGGCTTTAAGGTGCCACCTGTGTTATGATGCTGAAGAACTAGGCTTCCCCACATCTGGTAGTAAAGGGTCGGGTTTTCTGTCCATTGTCGGGGAAAGAAACGCAGGAGATACAGAGAGAGACTGGAGTTCACAGCTAGGCCTCCGTCCTGTTATACCAGCCCTGGATTGAAAGAGAAGTTATGGAACACTGGCGCCAAGGAGGGGATGGTTTTTCTCTTATTTGTAATTCTCAGTACAAAGGACAGATGCGCCTCTCCCCTCGTCCCGGTAACTACCCTGCGGTCCTCTCTACGAAGGTTGAGGCTCCTGGAAAGCCAAGGGTGTCCGTTTGGAGTCTGGCTCCTGACACCTTGCCCAGGTACACCTGGGTCCCTGCATGCCAGCACGGCCAGACACGTTGGGAGTTTTGAAGAGCCTCTGGGTAACACCATGTGTTCTTTTATTTTGGTTTTTGATAGCAGGACCACAACATTACATTATTTTCTGAGGACTCGTGTGTTGTAAGACTTCCCTTATGCCAAATGCTTGGAAAATTGTAAATGTAATTTTAATCTTGTCTGTCAGTCCACTGAACAGCCCAACCCCAAACACTCTAACAGCCTTCATCTTCAATTTGCTTGAGAATCTTGCTGCTGTTTTTAAAGAGCTCGTTGATTTTAAAGAGCTTCTCTTAAAAGTGAAGTTTACGGGGATGATTCTTTTGTTGTTTTGTTTTGGTCTTTTAATTTTCTTTTTAATCTTTTAACTAAAATTTTTTCATATTCTTTTCCATTATGGTTTATCACAGTATATTGAATACAGTTCCACACACACAGACACACACACACACACACACACACACACACACTCTCACACGCACCTTGTTTATTGATTCCATTTATAATTGTTTGCGTCTGCTCATCCCAGACTCCCAGTCCTTCCCTCTCACACACCTCACCTTGGCAACCACAGATCTGTTCTCTATGTCTGTGAGTCTGTTTCTGTTTCATAAATGAGTTTATTTGTCATATTTTAGATTCCACACATAATGGTGATATCATACACATTTGTCATTCTGACTTATTTCACTTAGTATGAGAATGTCGAGGTCCATCCAGCGGGGATGATTCTTGTCCCACATCCCCATTCTCATAAAAAGAAGCTAAAATGTGTTGAGCCCTTCCTCTGTGCTGGAACACTGCTCATCGCCTTTGCCCTTGTTTCAGTGAAGCTTTATAACAGACCTATGTGGTAGGTCTTATCATTCCCATTTCTTGAAAAGGTAACGGGCACCAAGAAGTGAACTCATTTGCTCCAGTTCACATAGCTAATAATGGTACCACTGGGATTATTCCTTTGTTTAAGAAGCAGATTTGCCAAAACAGAGCAAACAGATGGCACATCCTTCCTTTCCATTCAGTACATATTCTCTCCTCTGTTGTTTTCATTCTTTAAATCTTTCTAGTACTCTGATCTTTTGACTTGACAGCATCATTCTTTTTTCTTTTCAGTCATCATGTCTTAACATCCTTCCCTTTGTCCAAGGATTGCCTGACTTCCTGCTGGGCAAGTTATTACAGTTTCTTTTCTTCCTGCCTCCTAAAAGTAATCTCATGGAGGCTTTTTGCTAGTGAAATATCATTGCTGATTTGTATTCCCTTTCATAAAAATTCCTCAAGGCATTAAAAAGCATTCCTGTGGAGGTGTTTTTTACAGGAGCTGCTCTCTGTCTTCAGATTCATTTTCTTTTATCGACGGGGTTTGTTCATCTGACAAATAGAGTTCAAGCCATGCTTTCCATCAAAGGGCCTCTGTACATCTTCTCTGTATGTTTCACCAGCTTTTGGGGGCTGTGGGCATATTCCTTTGTGGGTAAGGAGGTAACTCGTTTTTTAAGTATGACTGCTTTGAAACCATTTTTATCTTGAAGTTCATTTGTTGTGTGAGATCTTACACTGGCAGAGAAATACAAGCTTCCGAAATCTGTCTCTATGTTCAAATCAACTGTGAAGTGTGGCCAAAAAAATTCATTTATGGTTCACACTTGTGGCGATCCTGATGTTGCAGGTCTGACATGGGGGCTTGGAGGTGACATTTTCAGCATGTTCCATGAGTGACTCTGACAATACACGGGTTTAGAATTCATTGTTAAATTGGAGACACTGTCATGAAAATAATATGTGGCCAAATGGAAGCGATTGGAAGGGTAACTTCATCCATTGCCTCGGTGTTCTGTAGAGGCAGGCAAAGTGCTCTTATTATGCCAAGCTTTCATAAGAAACAGCACAAATCTCCCTCACATATACAGGCATATATGGAGGGAAGGAAACTTTCTCAGGGCCTCTCCCCATTATCCACAAGCAAGGGCATTTTATTAAAACCTCAAACATTGGTGTAAGAAGTTGTAAGAAATTAAGGAGGAAAGAAGACTTAGAATTAAGTGTGCGCTGCAACCCCACTCCTGGGTATATATCCGAAAAATCCCAAAACACCAAATTCGAAATGATACATGACCTCACTGTTCATGGCAGCACTATTTGCAATTGCCAAGATATGGAAGTATCCTAAATGTCTATCAACAGAGGAATGGATAAGAAGATGTAGGACATATATGCAATGGAATACAACACAGCCATAAAAAAGAATGAAAATTTACCATTTGCAGCAACATGGATAGACTTGGAGGGTATGAAATGCTACGTGAAATAAGTCAGACAAAAATACCGTTTAATATCACTTGCACGGGGCATCGAAAAAAATGCAACAAACTAGTGAATATAATAAAAAGGAAGAAACTGACAGCTATAGAGAACAAACTGGTGGCTACCTAATGGAACAAAGTGGTGGGAAGGGGCACTACGGGGCTAGAGGATTAAGAGGTACCAACTGTTACGTATAAAACAAGCTGCAAGGATATATTGTACAACGGGGTACATAGCCAATATTGTATATTAACTGAAAATGGAGTATAACCTTTAAAAATTGTGCGCCACTATGTTGTACACCTGTAAGTTATATAAAATTATTTATCAGTTGTACTTCAATTAAAAAAAATTAAGTGTGCGTGTTTGTGGGATCTTTGGAAGGCAGAACGGCGTCGTAAAAACAGCTTTGCTGTTGGAGGGGCCGAAGGCCTGTGCTGCTGGCTAGTTTTGGGACGCTCGGCATGACCGAACTGCTTGAACCTAGTATTCCCATCTACAAAGTGGGAATAGAGTGGTGATAATTAAATACAATAATCTTTATAGCTTTCAATAAATGGCTGCTCCCGCTACTACTGACTTTGCTCTTATTACCAAAGGGATGTTTAACTTCTTGGGAAATACTGGCTGCTGTATTGTAATTCATCCACCAGCTGATACCGACTTGATGAGGTAGGAGGGTGTGGTAAGGGGAAATGTGCCATCCTCTTCAGAGTCCCAGTCCCTG
Source organism: Catagonus wagneri (assembly GCA_004024745.2). Classification (NCBI taxonomy): domain Eukaryota; kingdom Metazoa; phylum Chordata; class Mammalia; order Artiodactyla; family Tayassuidae; genus Catagonus; species Catagonus wagneri. The sequence goes on along the minus strand of PVHT020000035.1, from coordinate 2,079,737 downwards.
TGGGACGCTGCCACCTAGCAGAGCTCTCGGGGTCACTCTGCTGCGACAACACACACCCTTAGGACCCGGAAAGCCGGAGCAATGGGGCCAGGCCCTTCTGAGCTGCTCCCCTCTGCAGTGTGGTGAGCTGGGGAGCTTGGAGGAGCACAGCTGTGCGATCGTGCTACGTCTTGGAGTTTATTTTAAGTCTTTTCATCCTGTTTGTTTTCCTTTGTTCCCCAAACCGTAAGGCTTTACTGTCTTCATACAGTGGTCAAAACACGTTTAAGCAGTGGAGCTGATGTGCTAAGATCGTTTCTTCCTCAGTGGGAAGATCACGTGAGCCAGGGCCCCCCTCTGGAATCCCTTTGTGGACCTGAGATAGGTCTGAACAAATAAGATGTATTTAAAGGTTATTGAAATTTCAGTTATCGAATTAATATAAGGCTTATTTAAGAACAAGCATAGAGCCTGGAGCTAGCCGGACTGTGGTGTATGCTGAAAATTTGCTACAAGGATAGAGCTTACATTAAGATCTTACCACTCACACACACACGCACACGCATGCATGCTCACACACACACACACACACACACACACGCATGCTTGCACACACACACATGCTTATACAGAGGTTGTGGGAGGAGACTTGGGGAGATAACGGACATGTCTGTGACCTTGATGATGGTGATGGTTTCGCAGCATATACTTCTCCTTGAACTGATCACGTTTTATATATTAAATATGCAACTTTTTATGTGTTAATCATATCTCAGTAAAGTAGTTTCTTTTAAAAAAAAAACTTATTTGCGGAAAGGGATCTCTGGAGTCCGGGTACTTCTAGTTTTAAGTAAGTTAAACACCAGATCCACTGGTGTGAGATATGAATTAGGATCTTATGTGCAGTTTGAGTCAAGATATTTACGTAGCCTTTGGATTTGCTTATTAAAATCCAAATTAAAAAAACGATTTCCTCTTTGTAGATAAGGCTCCTTTATTCTGGCTGCTCCCCGTGACTGTGTGGTAGGTCTGGAATGATTCCTCTTTTTATGGTGCACAAGTGGGTACCCTCAGAAGTCTCCACACTGTGCACCTGCTCCCAGGCCTGTGAGGAAGCACGAACCCAGGGCTGTATTTAGGGCACAGCCCCAGGGCACTGGGCCTGCTGTGAGTGTTGAGTGGGACAAAACATTTCTCCAACTGTGAGTTTGCGTTCGAGCCCCAGTATCCCTGCGATGCTTTACCTTGAACACGATTTGGATCACAGCACACGTGTAATTAGCCTGCTTTAGCGCTAGATGGCTTTCTTCCTCCGACCCACCCACCCCTGCCCCCTGGAGCTTTTACCAAGCCTCGGCGTCCTGAGTAGTTTAAAAGAGACATGCTCGCCTTTGAGTTAAACTCTGTAGAATTAAGAATATGTTTATGATTGCTTATTTTAAAATGTATCTTAATTCCATTAACATATTTATTAAGTGCCCACTATGTGCTAGAGCCTGCCAGGTACTGTGAACAGATGCGCACGACTCATTGATTCAATAAGTAAGTATTGAGCACTTTGACCTTATTTCTGCTAGGAACTGGGCATAGAGGTGAATAAGGTGAGGTCCCTGCTGTTGGTCAACTTAGGAGTTAATGAGGGGAGGAGAAAAGACTAAATACACAGGCAGTTTAATATCTTGTGGCCCAAATATGTATGGAATGCAGTGGAAGCAGGTGCATGGCATATAAAAAATGAGAGGACAAAGGGTAGGTGACTTCCTGGAGGAAGTGGCATGAGAGGAAGTCTCCAAAAGACATTCGGATAGTCAGGGTGTGTATTTTAGCATCTCGTGTGTGCCAGAGTAAGGGTTTTCTTGACTCATACAGGGAGAAAGGCCCTCCAGATGGAGGAAACTTTGGGGGAACTGCAAGGATTTCTCTAGGGTTTGTGCAAGGGATATTTGAGGCAATAGACACGAGTTACTATAAATCAAGGCAGATTGTGCTAAGTCATGTCGTACTTAAGATACAAACAGTAATGTGTTCTTAGAATAGGGATCAGAACAATTTTTTTTTTTAAAGGCCCGTTCCCGCGGCATATGAAGGTTCCCAGGCGGGTTCGAATCAGAGCTGTAGCTGCTGGCCTACGCCACAGCCACAGCAACGCGGGATCCAAGCCATGTCTGTGACCTACAGCACAGCTCACGCCAATGCCGGATTCTTAACCCACTGAGCGAGGCCTGGGATTGAACCTGCTTCCTCATGGATACTAGTCAGATTTGTTTCTGCTGAGCCACGATGGGAACTCCTAATTTTTTAATATAGTAACTCTCTGTATCTACCAGAAGTTCTTGGTTGTGAGCAGCACAAAGTACTTTGGCTAACTTAAGCAAAAGAGGAATTTATTGGAAGTATATCAGGCAGCTCACATATTAATGGGAAGGCTCAGAAAATGGACAGGAACGTAGGTGAAGATGTACCGGGAACCCAGGCAGGGGTAGGCTACTTGTCACAAGAGGATGGGGGCCCCCGTGGACGCCTCTGCTCCCCCGGACTCCTGGGGATACTGTTCACCATAGATAATTTACTAACACCTTTTGTTTTTGTGTCATTTCCTCAAGACGCAAAGTCTTCGGTTGGAACAGCCACTGACTGAGCCTAGGTCCTCCTAGTTGCTAGAACGGGGAAGGGAACTTTTGGCTTCTATACTGGGGGAGGGGGGCAGACCCAACCCCCAAGGCTTATTACACAGTGAATTCAGGGTGTGATTGACTATCAGGAGTACGATATGTAGTAGTTGAAAGCTGAACCACCTCATTTCTAAATTATTTTCCATTTCTGTAGTGTTACGAAACAATGTAGCAGTGCTTTCATTTATTTATTTATGTTGAGGTATAGTTGATTTACAATGTTGGGTTACTTTCTGGTCTGCAGCAAAATGATTCAGTTATACATATACATATATAAATATATTCTCTTTCATATTCTTTCCCGTTGTGGTTTATTACAGGATATTGATTGTAGTTCCCTGTGCCATACAGTAGTAGCACGTTGTTGTTTTATCTGTTTTATATATGGTAGTATGTATCTGCTAATCCCCAAACTCTTTTTTTCTTTTCTTTTTTTTTAAAGTAGAATTTACAATGTTCTGTCAATTTTTGTTGTACAGCAAAGTGGCCCAGTCATACATATATATGTGTTTGTGTATATGTATATGTATGTATGTGTGTATATATATATGTGTGTGTGTGTGTGTGTGTATGTATATATATATATACATATTCTTTTTCTCATATCATCTTTCATCATGTTGTATCACAAGTGATTGGACACAGTTCCCTGTGATATAAAGTAGGACCTTGTTGTTTATCTATTTTATATACAGTAGTGTGTATCTGCCAAACTCTTAATTTATCCCTTCTCCACCCCCTTTCCCCTTTGGTCACCATAAATTTGTTTATGGTTATGGAGTTTTAGATTCTACCTGCACATGACACCACACGATATTTGTCTTTCTCTGACTTACTTCACTTAGTATGATAATTTCTAGGTCCATCCATGTTGCTGCAAATAGCATTGTTTCATTCTTTTTTATGGCCGAGTAGTATTCCATTGTATATATGCATCGTATCTTCTTTATCCTTTCCTCTGTTGATGGACATTTAGGTTGTTTCTGTATCTTTGCTCTTGTGAATAGCCCTGCTATGAACATTAGGGTGCATGTATCTTTTCAAATTAGACATTTCTCTGGCTATATGCCCAGGAGTGGGATTGTTGGATCATATGATAACCCTATAGGCTTTTAAAAATCTCCCTTAAAGACCGAATTCTGGGCCTGTGGATTGTGCTTCACCCCCCTCCCCCTAACCCATACCTAAGCGCCCGTGAATTCTCCATCCCTTTAAGAAACAAAACACTTGGATGACCCAGCCCCTGTGCTTCTCCTTTGCCTTGATCTGGGCTGGTCTTTCCTCACGAGCCTCCTCTCTTCCTCCTTCTCTCCAGTTCAGCTCATGAGTCTCTCCTTGTCCTTTCAGCTCCGAATCGCTTCCATCCGTTAACAGGTAGTAACAAATTACTCCGGAGCCTCCCAAGCTTAGTGTCCCTTTAACAGAGTGCTTAACTCTGCAATGAGATTTGGGTAGTTGTGTGCCCATGGTCTGTGGGAACCAAATGATTATATCCCGAGTCCCAGGATGTTCTGACTCCTGTCTTTGTATTGACATATATAAAACAGATAAAACAACAACGTGCTACTACTGTATGGCACAGGGAACTACATTCAATATCCTGTAATAAATTGAGCCCTGCTGAACTCATTTGTTACTTCAAAGGTTAGGCCTATGGTCTGCATTTTGGTTCACACTGATAACATCTCTGAGATATTTCACAACAAGCATTGCAGAGTTAAATTTCGCCAAACTTTAGATCAAGCGATTTCTCACAGATTCCACTTTTGAGAAAGTCTAAATTAAATAGGCATTGGTGTATTTATTTTAATTGTCTTCTGCAGTGAATGGATTGGTCCAGGGACTCAAATTCAAGTTCGGTGCCCAGGAGGACCATACCATGTAGAGGCTGGGAAGTTCAGAAACCTTCCTGCTCCCACCTCTTTCCACCCCCGTCTTGGCTGTCAATTAATGGTTCCTTAGGGAAGAGTGAGTAAGAAGGCGTTTTGAGGTGTGTGTTCTCAGTTTGGTGTTGGAAATTCCTGTTTCCTTTTTATTTTTTTTAATTTAAAATTTTTAAATTTTTTCTTTTTTTCTCTTTTTTTAGGGCTACACCATTGCATATGGAATTTCCCAGGCTATGGGTCCAATCAGAGCTGCAGCTCCCGGCCTACACCACAGCCACAGCAATGCAGGATCCAGGCCACATCTGTGACCTATACCACAGCTCACGGCAACACCGAATCCTTAACCTGCTGAGTGAGGCCAGGGATCGAACTCGCATCCTCATGGATACTAGTCCGGGGGGACCGTTACCACTGAGCCACGACAGGAACTCCCCTTGTTTCCTTTTTAAATGTGTGTACCGCATGCAGGTGTTCATGGAGGGGGTTGTCGTGACCTGTTTGCTTCCCTCAGGCCTCAGGTTCAAGAGCATGTGTGGGCTACGCCATCGAGAGAGCTTGGCTTCACATGAGGGCCGCACATGAGCACCCAGACTAGCCCTTATTTTTCAGATACTGGTTGTGAGGTCTCCACGCTCCACGTTCCTTTTAAACGTGGCCTCCGGGAAAAACCTCCAGTTCTGCCAGGATCGGAAGGCTTGGTTGCTTCCATTTAATTTTGAGGATGCTGGCACGCTGAACAAATTCCACAGCTCTTTGAAAGGGAAGGTAGAAGCCACAGAATTGTTTGTTGCTGTGGTTAAAAACTCTTGTTATGAAGTTAGAGGAGGTTATTCTAATCTTGACGGTGAAATTGTTTTTAAAGGCATTCAGTGGTTTTGGCTTCCACGGAGCTGGCAGGAAATTTTGCACTTTGGTGCAATGACACCTGGGAGTTCTTTTGCAGTGAGCCGAGGCTTTGAGAGGTGGGCGCCTGGCCTGCAGACCCCAGGGCACCGCTGCCAGCTGCCAAGGGGAGAGCGAGCGCGCCCTCATCTTAGGGGACAGAGAGGTCCAGGGAGTCATGGGAACGCTCAGAGACAGGCTTTGGAGGGGACTTCTTCTTTCAATGTGATAGCGAGACCATCTCAGAGACCATGCCGGGTTCTTCATCACTCAGCAGGTAGGAAGAGAACGTAAATCGTGTATTGAAAGTAACAGGTGCACGTATGGTGCTGCCTCCAAGCTTCGCCAAGGCAGGAGCACCAGCCTGTATGAAATGACTCTTTTGCACACTACTAGGCACTTGATGTTTAAGTGTTAAGATGTGTGCTCCCAATCATAATTGCTGTGGCCATCGGCGGAAGGCAGGCCAGTGCAGGGGGAGGCGTTCTGGGGGAGGTATTGGGGTGAGCTGTGAAGGACGTGGGGCGGGGAGTGTGAAGTTTGAGGATGCCGTTCCCAGCTGGAGCTTGGAGATGAGGGTCCCATGTTCACGGGCTGCTGGGATGCCGAGGGGACCAGCGAGACGGGTGACGGCGAGGAGGGGTCTGATTGTGGACAGCCTTGAAAACCAAACAGAATGTGAACTTGAATGGCCACGTGCCGGGCAGTGGCATGCTGGCCGTGGAGTTTAAGGACGAGTGATTCCCAGCTGGGTGAGTGCCAGGTGATAGTGGCGTGACAGTCTGCATGTCGTCCGGTGTTTACACCTGAAGGAACCTCTGAGCCTGTTTTGTTGGTTTGTTTATGGACTTGAGATCTGATCTTAGGGAACAAACTAGTTACGGTGGAGGCGAAGCAGATGAGCAGGTGACCTGGGTTCTTGTTGTGCCTCTCGCCTCCCCCCGGAATCTCACTTCATTTTCCTTGATTCATTTTTCCTTCAACAATGAGGCCTTTGTTATGACTACCGAGGAGTGAGGGGGAAAAACTCTCGTTCGGGGTCGCATTACTTAAAGGCCTCTGGACAGTTCCCAAGAAAGTAAGAGCGTAAAACCATAATGGGAAGGAAGTTTTCCATGCTTTAGAAGCCAGTCTCTCCGCCCGTAGGGAGAGAAGCAAAGGATTCTTCTTGTTGACAAATGACATTTAGTTGTTGCAAAGAAAAAGGAACATTCTGGGTGAAATGGGTCATCGCCAATACAAGGCAGAGACGGTGAACCCTCAAACTGGAGTTTCAGAAGTTCATAAACAGATGTCCCCTTCCAGTCGGGACCCAGGGACTACATGCCTCCTGCCCCGAGGGAGACCCTAGGCTGGTTTTCTATTGCTTCTGCCACTCTGCCCACTCAGCTGTGTGAGCCGTGGTCCTTAGATGAAGGTCTGGTTTAGAAGCAGGTATCTGCCAGTTACCAACTCAAGAGAAACTTACAGGGAGATGGTGTGTATGATGCCCTGAAAGGCAACTCCATGCACAGGTGACACAGCACTGAGCCGGTAGGATTGCTGGTCAGCCGTGGATACCCTGAAAACCACACTGTCACTGAGGCCTGGGCCCCAGCCAGGCCTTGCAGCTCTTGTGGGCTAGGGCTGATGTCCAGGTGTCTCCCAGCTCTCTCTCTTTTTTGCTTTTTAGGTCTGCACCTGAGGCATATGGAAGTTCCCAGGCTAGGAGCTCAAATCAGAGCTACAGCTGCTGGCCTGCATCACAGCCACAGCAACGTGGGATCCGAGCCGAGTCTGTGACCTACACCACAGCTCACTGCAACGTTGGATCCCTGATCCACTGAGCGAGGTCAGGGATTGAACCTTCATCCTCATGGTTACAAGTCGGATTCGTTTCTGCTGTGCCACGGCAGGAACTCCTCTTCCAGCTCTTCCTCCCTGGGGATGGAGAACTGCTATCAAGGAAAACCACGTCTCTGCTCGTGGTGGATATCACTGTCCAGTTTCTGATTTCCGATATCCTTGACCCTGGTGGTTAGATTATGTGCCGGGTGTTTTGCATAAGGAAACAAACTCAGGAGTTCCCGATGTGGCTCTGGTTAAGAATCCGACTAGTATTCATGAGGATGCAGGTTCGATCCCTGGCCTTGCTCAGTGGGTTACGGATCTGGCGTCGCCGTGGCGGAGTCACATTACTTAAGGGCCTCTGGACAGTTCCAAAGAAAGTAAGAGCGTAAAACCATAATGGGAAGGGAGCATATGCACCCCTGGTTCGACTCCTAGCCTGGGAACTTTCATATGCCGCGAGTACGGCCCTAAAAAGAAATAAAATAAAATAAAAAAATAAAATACAGACTCAATGGTGCTACCAGAGTTCCTGATGAAGATCCTGAGCTAGAACAGGGAGGGAGAGGTTGTGGGACTGGAGTTGGTGCCTCTCTTACATTTTGGTCGTGGAACCAGGAATCTCACGTAGTCCCTGTGATGCTCATTTTTTTGTCACTTACCTTGTCTTACAACAGAGGGAGCTAGAAGTGAGATGATTCCCTTAGGGCGTAGCAGTGCTGAGGTGGCTCGAGTGGCTGTCTCTGGGCTTAGCGGAGTGGTGGTCCCTGGGCCCGTCTGTCTGCACGATCTGTTTGGATCATCCGCTCAGCACCAAGTCTTAAATGCCTGCTGGTGTGAATTTGGGCATCCTGTCCTTCGGTCTGCATAGGTGTGTGTGTGTGTGTGTGTGTACACGTGCTCGCGCCCATGTGTGAAGTGCATTAGTAATTTCATAATGCTGAGGCCTGCAGAAGAAGTGGTGACAGGTGGCACGTCTTTAGTGCCCTCTGTGCTCAGTCCCCCCCGCCCTCGCCTTGAAGCCCTGCTGTCCGTACAAGGGCTCTGCTGCCTGGAGCCCTTGCGCCTACCCCCACTTGGCAGGCTGCTGGATAAGGTGTGGCAAAGCAGTTTATACCCACGTCCTGATGACTAGGAGCGGCTTCATGCAGGACTCTCATCTGAGCTCCATGTCGAACGCGTGTATCTCTACATAAACCTCCCCCGCACACTCCTTCATACGCTCACACGTGCAGACAAATAGATTCTTAAGCCTCAGTTGTATTGGCAGTTTACTCTCTGTTATCACTTGAAAATTTTAGTCACATGACTAGACAGTATGGCCCAAAGTTGTCATCTGCTGGTATGTGCCATTCCTGACCCAGATTTACTTGCGAGAACATTACACTTTAAAAAAAAAATTAGGAGTTCCCATCGTGGCGCAGTGGTTAACGAATCCGACTAGGAACCATGAGGTTGCGGGTTCGATCCCAGACCTTGCTCAGTGGGTTAAGGATCCGGCGTTGCTGTGAGCTGTGGTGAAGGTTGCAGACGCGGCTCGGATCCCGCGTTGCTGTGGCTGTGGCGAAGGCAGGCGGCTACAGCACCGATTAGACCCCTAGCCTGGGAACCTCCATATGCCGCGGGTGCGGCCTAAAAGGACAAAAGGCAAAAAAAAGAAAAAAAAATTGAATTGAAGTAGAGTTAATTTACAATGTCGTGTTAGTTTTAGGTGTATAGCAAAGTGTTTCAGTTATATATATATTTTTTTTTCTTCTTTTTTAGGTTCTTTTCCATTACAGGTTATTACAAGATACTGAATGTAGTTCCCTGTGCTATCCAGTAGGTCCTTATTGTTTATTGATTTTATGTATAATAATGTTTATCTGTTGCACTTTCTTTACTGAAGTACGTGGATCCTTTACTCCCCCCAACTCTGATTTGCTCGGGGAGGGGCCAAGGTTGCACAGGGTGTGTTTGCGCTGTTTGGTTTCTTTGCCTGTGTGCACTGTTCTCCCTCGAGCTTAGGGCTTCTTCGAAGTTGTCTGCACGCCGGAATCATCACATGGACAGCTTTAAAAAAATACGTGTCCCGGTGGTTCTGATTGATGAGGTCTGGGAAAAGCCTGGGTACTGACATCGTCAGAGTTCCCCAGGTGATTCTAAGGTTGCTCCGTGCATCTTTCCAACTTTCCACCACCCCGAGGTAGGAGCCAGGCCATCGCTGATTCCTAATTTTAGCCGTAGACTTAGATTTATAGATGTAGAGGATGAGACCCTGGCGGGGCTGAATTTCTTTCCAGGGTAGTTCCTGCAGGTTGGCCAAAAAGAAAACGCTGACAGATCCTGTCACAGGCATTGGAACTGTAATTTTAGGCTGATCTTTATATAGCACGTCATTCATACATACTCTGTGTTCATCCTTAAGACCTCAGTGCCAACTATGTGATTTATTTTAATGTTAGAAGGTAAATATTCCAGCTGTCAAAATCTTTTTTTCTCTTCTTCTCTCTAGGCCAAACATGCCTATGATACCTGTGAGCACACATGCAATATTATTTCTTGGGTTGAGGTCGAGAAACTCAGGAAAAAGATGAGTAAATTTCCATCTTACAGCCTCTCAGAATAATTAATTGCTTATGACTAGCCTTGGTCTTATGGGAAATGAATAGATAACAGACCTCAGCAAGACATTTCCAATGACCAGTCTGAAGTGATGGCTGAAAAACATTATTTTTCTTCTAGTGGAATTGTCTTTGGGGCAAGGATTTTGATTTTTTTTTTTTTTTTAATAGCATGACTTTCCCCGGAGTAAGCTAAGTTACTTTGGCCAAAAAGAGCCTTCAACTTGGCGCCCACGCAGAGAAATCAGTGCAGAGAGAGCCGACAGCCTGGACCCGTGGTGCTGAGTGTTCCCACACTGTTGTGTGTGCTGTATCCGTGTCACCGTTGTGGTATCTCTTATTCAGTGACTGTAGGATTGAACACAGTGTCACGTTTATTTCAAACAGGAGTTGCACTCTGGCTTGAGTGTGAAGCAGATACACTGGAGCTGAGAGGCCAGTACTTGGCAGAGGGCCAGAACCCATGACCTGGCGTCACACAGCCACACGAGGCCCCAGAAACCTTAGAATGAGCTGAGCGCTCTGTCCTGGGCTGGGTCGGGCCATTGCTAACACGTGGCCTGGCCAACTGACCACCCTTCTCTGTATCTTTCATATGTTCCAAGAGACAGCTGCTCTTCCCGTTTTAGTTTTCCTTTTTTGGCCTCCCCGGAGCCTCCCTCCTTTCTGTCCTCCACCTTGACTGTTCCGAACTTGACCACTGTGAACTTATCCGGTTCCACGTTCGGTCGGTATTCTTGCTGCCGCCCTCGGCAATGGGTTGTGTGACAGCATCTCTGCCTTCACTCAGCGTATCTTGACAATTGTTATTGTGACCTCCTGGGTCGTTTTGGTGGGTGGCTAGACTTGTGATGGCTCTACTTGGAATTTTATGAATCGAAAAGACAGAGCTGCCACTGCCAGTGGAAGTGTGTGGGGGAGAACGGCTGGTGTGAGTCACGCAGGGCGGAGGGTGGGCAGACTTTACTGACACTAAAGTGCACTTTGCTTTTGCCCCCAGGTCCCCCTCCTGCCTGTTACAGCCCCAGCAGTCCCGTCCAGGTTCTGGAAGACCCCAACTACTTTTTCCCAGACTTTCTGCTCTATTTTGGGAGGCATGAGGCATCTGCTTTGACAGCGGAGGCAAACAATAGCATCAGGGAAAAAGTTGGTAAGTTCTTTTACTGGCACTTGGGTTGGAAAAGCAGAACGGTGTTCAGTTTCTCATATTTAGCTCTTGGCATAATTTTTTCTCTATCCTCGTTTTAAAAATCAGCATTTTGGGAGTTCCCGTTGTGGCTCAGTGAATAACGAGCTAGTATCCATGAGGACATGGGTTCGATCCCTGGCCTTGCTCAGTGTGTTAAGGATCTGGCCTTAACCGTGAGCTGCAGCATAGGTTGCAGATGCGGCTTGGATCTGGCATTGCTGTGGCTATGGCATAGCCAGCAGCTGGAGCTCTGATTTGATCCCTAGCCTGGGAACTTGCATATGCTGCAGGTGCAGCCCTAAAAAGACAACAACAACGAAAAAATCAGCGTATTGGGTTATCAGTTGTCTCTTTAGGTAGGTGCCTTATTTTTAAAGTTTTTTAAACATTAACAAGGTGTTAACAGACAATTTTACTCGATTCTGTCAACAGAGAGAGTTCCTAAGTATGTAGGAACTTCAGAGTCATGCCATTTGGTCCCTAATTTTTCTCTGTTTCCTAAATACTCTTTTGTACTCTTTCCCCCAATGTTTCGTTTCCTTTTTTCTTCTCTGCTTTCAATTTTACCTCTTTTTGCAAATGATTCAGAAATTCGGTGAAATTCAAAACTATAATTGGGAAGAAACCGTCTCCTTTGTAAAAACTTCCTGCCTATTTTTCAGGGCTTAAGAGATTGGTTAAACCGTGAAGGAAACTTTAAAACACTTTATGGTAGGTTTCAGAGTTCTTGCCAAAAACGCTTTCGAAAAGGGAACCTCAGTAGTTTTCATGCTTAAGACCCCCCCTTCCTTTTATTATTCATCCCCCAAAGCCGTTTTCCTTTGGAAATACATTTTGATTTGAATTTTTATTCATTTTATTTTAAAATGTTGATTTTTATTTGAATTTGTTTCATTAAGCCCTGAGGGTATGGACTGTCTACTTTACTGCCCTAACCCCAGCACCTGTCAGAGTGCTTGAATATAACCACCTGGCACTTGGTATTTGTAGAGTGAGTGATGCCCCAGCTCAACCCACACCGTTTAACTCTTTCCCTTGATTGTTCCTCAAATATTATAGTTATTTGGCAATTCATCTTGTGTGGACTTTCTTTCTTTTTTTTTGTCTTTTTGCCTTTATGTAGAGCCGCACCCGCGGCATATGGAGGTTCCCAGGCTAGGGGTCTAACAGGAGCTGTAGCCACCGGCCTTCGCCACAGCCACAGCAATGCGGGATCCGAGCTGCATCTGCAAACTACATCACAGCTCACGGCAACGCCGGCTCCTTAACCCGCTGAGCAAGGCCAGGGATCGAACCCGCAACCTCATGGTTCTTAGTCGGATTCGTTAACCACTGAGCCACGAAGGGAACTCCCATCTTGTGTAGACTTTCAATGACCATTTTTGTTGTTTCAAAGTTTTTATCGTTGGGAGTTCCTGTTGTAGTTCAGCAGTAATGAATCTGACTAGTATCCATGAAGATGCAGGTTCAATCCCTGGCCTCGCTCAGTGGATTAAGGATCTGGCATTGCCGTGGGCTGTGGTGTAGGTTACAGATGCAGCTCAGATCCAGCGTTGCTGTGGCTGTGGTGTAGGCTGGCAGCTGCAGCTCCGATTCGACCCCTAGCCTGGAAACTTCCATATGCCGCAAGTGCGGCCCTACAGAGGCAAGAAAAAAAAAAAAAATGTTGAACTTTGGGTTTATATCTCAGTTACCCTACACATTCTTTGAAGATGAGGAATAAGTTTGACTTTACTCCACCCTCCGTGCTGCGAGGCAGGTATGAAACCTGACCATTAGAGAGGGGCAGGAGGTTCAGAGAACCCAACTAATTTGCTTTAGATCACGGAGGCTTGATTTTGGGGTACATCAGAATTGAGCTTCAGGAACCACTCTGCAAAGTTCTTTACTGGGTGATTATTTCTTTTTAAACCATTAAAAAAATGAAGTAGAGTTAATCTACAGCATTATGTATATAGCAAAGTGATACAGTTATGTATTCTTTTTCAGATTCTTTTCCATTACAGGTTATTACAAGACACTGAGTATAGTTCCTGTGCTATACAGTAGGACATTGGTGTTTATCTATTTTATATATCGTAGTGTGTGTATCTGTTAATCTCAGACTCCAAATTTATCCCTCCCCCCCACCCCACCCCCTCAATGCTTTCCTGAATGCCTTCTGAATATCGGGATAGTAGTGTCCTAGGCATTGGGGAGACCACATGTGAAAAAAGCGTATAAAAGTCTCTGCCCTCTGGTGCTTGAATTCTAGTAGAGGAAGACAGATAATAAGTACAGTACTGACCAAAAGGAGACGAGGCCAGAGGCAAGTGATAGTAGCCTAACGAGGAGTAGAACCCAGGGGGTGACTGGGGCCATGGAGGCTGGGGCTGCAGTTTAACCATTACAGAGATACTAAAAACGTCAGCCACCATCACTTGTTCTCATGTTTTAACACTAGAAAGAGTAAGAGGGATGTCATCCTTGACAGCAACCCTTGCTCAAAAAAAAAGATAGTGACCCTAATGACACGTGTCTGTGTATACACACCCACATATATGTGTGTTTGTGAGTATATGTGTTTATATATCTTATAAGCATATCGTACCACTTCCATTTTTTTCTCATTTCACTGTGGACTGAAAAACTAGCTTGGCACTTGATTAAATGGACGGAGCAAAGGAGGCAAAAGGGTCAAAACTGAATCTGAAATTTCCACCTGAATGACTCTTATGATGAGGATGACATTTAGAGAAGAAAAAAGGCAAGAAAGATGATTTGGAGGAAAATGCTATGTTAATATGTGTATATAAACACATAGAACCGTCATTGCATGCAATTGTAGAAGTGAAAAATTGTAGAATTGAAGGCTACTTAGAGATAGGCTGGCTCAGCGTCCTCCGTTTATAACCTTCCTAGTACTATTGAGAAATGGGGTAACTTGTGTATTTCATAGCGCTCAGATATTCTTTTACTGGTTAAATGTTTGAGCTCCCATAACACATTAGGGAGACCCAGAGGCATGACCCTTGGGCGAGGGAAGGGAGAATAGCAGAGATACTTGGAACTGGAGAAACGCTTGCTTGCCTGAGAAACTGCAGGGTAAATGGGGGCGATGGTGTATCTGAAATCTTTAAATGCCACTTTCATTAGGACGTGCATTATTCACCCCGAACAGCATGACCTTATATTCCCGCGGAACAGCCTGATCCCTTTTTTTCCCATGTTTATCTTCTAGTTGAGGATCCGCTTTGTAACTTCCACCCCCCGAACTTCCCGAGGATCTCAGAGGTGGAAATGAGAGGTTCCGAGGATGCGGCAGCTGGAACAGTGTTACAGCGGCTGATCCAGGAGCAACTGCGGTATGGCACCCCGACCGAGAACATGAACTTGCTGGCCATTCAGCACCAGGCCACAGGGAGTGCAGGACCAGCCCACCCCACCAACAACTTTTCTTCCACGGAGAACCTCACTCAAGAAGACCCACAAATGGTCTACCAGTCGGCACGCCAGGAGCCGCAGGGTCAGGAACACCAGGTGGACAACGCGGTGATGGAGAAACAGGTCCGGTCCACGCAGCCTCAGCAGAACAACGAGGAGCTGCCCACGTACGAGGAGGCCAAAGCGCAGTCGCAGTTCTTCCGGGGGCAGCAGCAGCCGCCGCCTCCGCCGCCACCGCAGCAGCCGCAGCCGCAGCCGCCGCCGCCGCCGCAGCCGCAGCCGCAGCAGCCTGGGGCGGTGGGTCACGGCTACTACATGGCAGGGGGCGCCAGTCAGAAGGCGCGGACTGAGGGCAGGCCCACGGTGAACCGCGCCAACAGCGGACAGGCGCACAAGGACGAGGCGCTGAAGGAACTCAAGCAGGGCCACGTCCGCTCTCTCAGCGAGAGGATCATGCAGCTGTCACTGGAGAGGAACGGAGCGAAGCAACACCTCCCTGGCTCCGGGAACGGAAAGGGCTTCAAGGCGGGAGGAGGGCCCTCCCCAGCCCAGCCTGCAGCTAAAGGGCTGGACCCCCGAGGGCCTCCGCCCGAGTACCCCTTCAAGGCCAAGCAGATGCTGTCCCCGGTCAGCAAAACCCAGGAGCATGGACTTTTCTATAGTGACCAGCACCCGGGGATGCTCCATGAGATGGTCAAGCCTTACCCTGCGCCCCAGCCTGCGAGGACAGAAGTGGCCGTCCTGAGGTACCAGCCACCCCCAGAATATGGCGTAACCAGGTGATTATCAAACCTAGAGGCTTTTTAAAAATGTTTTTAAATAATTTTTTTATTGATGTATCGTTGATATATATAGTATATGTTACAGGTGTACAATGACTAACGGTTTTTAAAGGTTATATTTTATTTAGTAATATCAAACATTGGCGCTATATTCCCTCTGTTATACAGAATATTCTTGTAGCTTATTTTATATGTAATAGTTTAAACCTCTTAATTCTTTTTTTTTTCCTCTTAATGGATTTTATTTCACTTATAGGTGTGCATAAATCATCACAAGTCAATTTTATAGATTTTGTATCCCAAACCCCCAGTGCATCCCCCCACCCCCCCAGATTGTCTTATTTGAAAAACCAAGGTTTTCCAAAGTCTGTGAGTCATTGTCTGCTCTGTAAGAAGGTTCATTGTGTCTTTTAGTTTCCACATGTAAGCGGTATCATTGGGTGTTGCTGTCTAATTGTCTGACTGGTTTCACTTTGCATGATAATT